>JAODAL010009936.1:0-107842 GCA_025379985.1 Phyllomedusa bahiana
TACGTTTTTTGGATTTTGGCCCTATCTCAAAATTTTAAGGTTTTGGTGCTAAAATCCGTAATTTTTCGGATTTTGACGCTAATAAAGTTCTCGCTTCTAGTTTTTTTACAGTTTTTGCACAAGAATCCATTTGTTATAGATTTTGCTGATAATACTTTTCTTAACATATTTTGCCGCTTATAAAGTTAAGGATTTTAGCGTAAAAAAGTCCGTAAAAAACGTATTTTTAGTGTCAGAAAGGAGGTAACTTTATTAGCGCCAAAATATGTCAAGAAAAGGATTTTAGCACCATAATCCGTAAAAAAAATGGATTCGGGCCCCAAAACCCGTAAAAAAAACGTTTATTTTTGCGTCAAAAGCATGATAACTTTATTAGCCCCCCAAAATTGTTAAAAAAAGGATTTTAGACCAAAACCCGAAAAAAAAATTAAATTTTTCCCAAAATCCATAAAAAAAAAGCCAAAAGACGTCCGGGCTTTACATGATCCGTAGTAAATTTTCTGCCCTGCTCTGGTGTTTTTTTTACACCCCTGTTGCAAAATACGCCAGTAAAAATAACGGCTGAAAAAAAAGAAGCTCAGTGTAGATGAGGAGGTTTTTACATTAAAAACAAACTTGTAATTTGTTCAGTCACCTGTGTGGTTGGCTAGGTTGGGGGGTTTAAAGGATGGTAAAGCTCGCATTCCTCCAAACGAAAAAACTGGAAAAATGTCAACATCCAGAAAACCCAAGATTTTTCCAAATTTCTTATGTGCAGTAAAAAATTTCAGCTTTATTGGATTCCTTAAAAATTTCAAATAGAGATGAAATGGTAATGTGCACAGCACCCACCGTTTCGGGGGGCCAACCCTTAATCTTGGGGGTGACGTGAACTACCGTGATCCCCTTTAAATACTCTGAATCACTGATTAAAAAATTCTTCATGAAAAAAATGTTTAAAAACAAAAACTAACATAGCGTGTCTTTTGATTAAGAAGTTGGATGTTTTTATATTAGAGTCTATGGGGTTTATTTCAGTGTTTTTCCAGCGTTTTTTGAAAACGGAAAAAGCTCAAAAAAACGGGTTTTTTCTGTGCGTGTAAATAGTTACTGCCGCAGCCAGTTTTGGCCTTTTTGACAGAGCCCCATTTTTTAAATCTGACGTGTAACTTTATGTGAGAATAATTTTTTGACACTTTTACCTGTCCGTGTGATTCAGAGATTTTCTTATGACACGTTGTGCTTAAGAAATTTTGGTCCATACAATCCCTGTTTTCTGAAAAATATCAAAATATTGTGAAAATTTGGAAAAAATTTACCGTTTTCAAAGTTCAACAATTTCTGCGTGTAAGACAGTTTTTCCACTTAAAAAAATTTTAACTGAATTTACCTTGTTTGTAGGTTGGCATCTTTTTACAGTCATTTTTTTTTTTACGATATTAGGGGGCTTTTAAATTTGTGCAATTGAAATTAGTAGAAGTTTGCAAAATAGATTTTTTTATGGGGCCGTCCCGTTCTGCGTGGCCTTTGATGGGCCCCGCATGTTGACACCCCCCAATGGCCCCCCTTTAAAAAAATAGATCCCTCAGAGATTTAAAAATTTTTTGGGAAAAAATTTTTAACCCATTAGTTTTCCAGAAATTGACAAAATGGAGGTGAAATTTTAAAATTTCCCTTTTTTTTTTTCAGATTTTAAATTTTTATCCATTATTCACGGAAAACCTGTAGATGTAAACCGGGGGAAATGAAAAACAAAAACTTAAATTCCCAAAATTCTGAAAGTTTTTAGAGTTATCCCATATTTTGGCCCTGGGGTGATATTTGGCGAACCTAATGGACTTTGGGGTTCTTTTTCAATACAGTTTTTTTTAGGTTTCCATTACAGGTTTGCAGGGCAACCTTTTGGGTGCTAAAATTGACACCCCTAAAATTGACCCAAAATTGGGAAACCCAAGCCCCTTAAGGAAAATAGCCAGGGGGTTTTTTAGTGAGTAAACACCCCCACAGGGGTTTCACAATTTTTTTTTTTTTTGCGGGTTTGGCTTGGAAAATGAAGTAATTTTTTTCCATCAATCTGCAATTTTAGCTAACAAAAATGTTTCATTTTTACAAGAAATTCTGGAAAAAAAAGCATCCAATTAGAGATGGGCCAATTGAATCTAACGAAGTGGAATTCGTTTAGAATTTCAGGAAAAACTTCGGTTTGAACGAAGTCGAGTTTGGGGTAAAAGGGGGGAACGAGGTGTCTTTTGTTTGAAAAAATGGCTCAAAGCACATGGCGTTTACTGGGGCAAAGCACTCTGGGGGAAGAAGGGGCATACCCTGCATGCCCGTGAAGAGATAAAGCCAATCAGAGCAGGGGATTCTGTGACGTCACTGATATATAAGTCGGGCGTGACGATGGGAGCTCACATTCTTCACTGTATGTTTAAAGGAAGGTGCTCCCGCGGCGTTGAAATAGCTTTATGAGAATGATTTTTATGCGCGATTTTGGGGGGATGTTCAGCTTGTCTCGAGTGTTCTCTTAAGTTCTATTTTGTTTTTGTGGGTATTGGATTGAAGTCCAGTGGTGCCCGTGCGTGCGTATACATTTTAATGCTATCTGCTCACAGCCTTTGTTTATCCAAGGGGGATCTAAGCTGTTCCTGTTGTATTATTTAAAGAAACAGCGTTTTTACAATACAAATACCACTTCATTTTGGCTGCGCAATTCTTTTGTGAATTTCACCCGGGGGTTTTAATTAAAGCGTTGTTCTGCTGTTGTGGTATAAAAGAAACCGTCTTTTTCACGCCAAAAAATACTTTTTCCTTGTGCTAATTCAAAAGCGAAGGTTAATTACAATTTTTTCTCTTGTTGTGTAAGAAAAAAAAACCACGCCATTGTAAAAGCTACAAAGTGGTAGTTTGGGGGTTGCTCAATTGTTTGGGCGAAATTTTACATCCAGGGGTTTTTTTAACGGTTTTTTGATGTGGTGACTAAAAAAAACTGTTTTTTCCGCCAAAAAATAAATTTTTCCTGTAGCATAATTACAAGCAAAGGGTTTAAAATTTCAATTTTTTTTTCTTGTTGTGTAGGTAAAAAAACACGCCATTGTAAATGCTCAAGCTGGTATTTTGTGGTTGTAATTGTTTGGCGATTTACATCCGGGGTAAATTAAGGTTGTTTTTTGTGTGGTGCCCTAAAATAAACTGTCTTTACCCCCAAAAAAAATAATTTTTTCCCTGTAGATGTTCCAAGCAAAGGTTAATTAAATTTTTTTCTTTTGTTGTGTAGCGAAAAAAAACACGCCTTTGTAACCCGTACAAGCTGGAAAATTTTGGTTGTAAATTTTTTGGGCCAATTTACACCCGGGGTTAAATTTAAAGCGTTGTTTTCTGCTGGGTGACTAAAATAAATGTCTTTCACCCCCAAAAAAATATTTTTCCTGGGGGTTTTTTCACAAGCGAAGGTTAATTCAATTTTTTCTTTTTTGTGTAGCGTAAAAAAAAAACACACCATTGTAACACGCTAAAAAGCTGGTATTTGGGGTTGCTCAATTCTTTTGCGAAATTTTACACCCAAAGGGGTTATTAAGCTTTGTTCTGCGTTGTATCAGAAAAAGAAACTTTGTTTTTCCCCGCCACGAAAAAATTTGTGCATAATTCTTCCGAAGGTTAATTAAGTTTTTTTGTGTTTTATTTCAGAAAAATAAATGGCAATAGTGTTTAAACGGACATAAAAAGTAAATTTTTCCTCCCCTTTTGTGGAGCGAAATTTTTATATCCAAGGGGTTACCAAGTTCTTTTGGGTTCATTTGGAGTAAAAATAGGGGGTGTGTATTTATCATATACGATATCTTATCAAACAGTGTCTGTACTTTTAAAAACAAACAGTATGTGACAAAGAGGTGGCAGGCTTTCACCTGCGAGTGGAGAGGCACAAACATTCCAGGCCCAGGTCCGCACAGCAAGGGGACTCCAGCAGGGGTGCTCGGGAGGCCACAAGGGCCGCTGTCATCAGGGGGCCGTGTGCTGATGCCCCCTAGGGTTCTTGTTGGTTGACTGGTATCCATTCCCCCCAGATGACTTGACAACCCCAGCCAGAGTCGGTGGAACGTCAGCACAACCCTTAGTTTGCATGGCAGTGACGATGAAACACAAAAAGATGTGATGTTGCGACCGCATTGGGGGCCGGGTGAGGAGGGTTTATCAACTCAGGAGAAGGAGGCGTCAGCTTGGTAGGAGGGCGCGCCAGAAAAGGGGGTTTTGTGGCCGTGGTCGCGGGTGCAGCAGTGTGAGGTCGGGAGCCAAAAACCACGAGGGGAAAAAACCCGTTCGCAGGTCAAGAAAGTAGTGGCACAGGGGGCTCAGCGAAAACCCCGCGGGGTAAATAGTAGTCACTCGTGCGGAGCGTTGCGGTGAAAACCCCATACTCGGCGGATTGGGTTTTTGTAAGACACCCGGGGGAGCCGAATTGGGGATATGTAGAATTGTGGGCAGAAAGTGAAGCGTGGGGGGAGTAACGTTGGCACCACGGCCCCGCGTCAACCATGCAGCGTCACCTCGGTGGCCTGGGGAAACGTGGCTAAAATGTGGTGGTCACCTGCCCCGGCAAAGCAGCGCAGCGCCCGTGGGAGCATGCCATTCGCCGTCAAGGTCCCCCACCCCTGCAGAAGGGGCTGTTTTCTTTGCATCATTCCCCGGGCCCGATGCTCCCGCTCCCCGCTACTATGGCGCCCGCAGTGTTTAGCGAGGCGATTGCAAAGAGAAACGTATGCGTCCAACCATCCTAAGGTGTAGCAGTGCCATGTCCCGTCCAAATTGTTGGGCTGAGTCCCTCCCTTTCCCAAAGGTGGACTCAAATGGGGTTTTGCCGAGCGAGTGGGGAGTTCCAAGCCGTAATTTTTTTTCCAAAAAGGCAGTACCAGCACTTCATAATTTTGTAGGAGAAGGTGGGCCTGTCCTTGAGTTTTCGTTTGTTCCGGTGCACGGCGCGCGGACGTTGGAGTGTAGCTGGTCGGGCCGTAATGTCCTTTTTCGGCCCTGGGAAAATGGCTTCGGCCCAGGACACCAAAAATTGGAGGGGAGCGGCGCTTTCTCCCCCACGTTGTCAATGCGGTCTGGCACTGTCCGCCTCCCCCTCCACCACCCCCCCATCTCACCCTCCAAGTATGCTTATCAAAACCACATGTGTGGCACAGGGGTTTTGTCTGAGTTTTACACCTGGCTTGCCTCGGCGATCAAAGTCCCCAAGGGGAGGAACTGCCCCGCGTCTGCAGCAGAAATCGTGGTGGGCTTTCCCCGCGCCAACTGCAAATGGAAACCATGGGACGGCAATGGGGGAACATGGTGTCGCGTGCACCGAGGGGGATGGCCATGGCCCTGCGGGCACGTGTTAAATTGGGTTTGTAAAAAAGGTTCCGAAAACTTCCACCGATCTTCAGAAGATTTAAAAAATGGCCAGGAAACGTGAAAAGGGCAGGAAACTGTGCTGCACTTCACCCATTCCTAAAAGCCGGAACAACTCCTCGAGTTGCAGCGGAAAAGGCCTCCCCCAAAACATTTGATATGCGATTTTTCCCACCCGTTGGTTTTCCAGCTGCACTGTTGGGCCCCGCCCTGTATAAACGAGAAAGGGCCATTAACGATTTTTTGTGATCCAGGGGGACAGGGTTACCCCCCTGTGTAATTTTTGATGTCAGCCAGTGGCAGTCATGCGTGAACCTGCCTTTTGTTGGGGCCATTCGGGAGGCCTTTATTTTCAGTCGCCGGACTACGGGATGAATAACTCATTCCCCGCTTCATGTCCCGGAACAGATGCTGAAAAAATTTTCTGGGAGGGGACTGGAGAGTGGCAACTACATCTCGGGCCCCAAAGAGTCCGGTGGGGACTGAATGGGGGGGGGAGGAGGGAAGGAGGACATTGGAGCAGAAGCATTGTTGGGGAAAAGAGTGGATTTTTACCCCGGTGACAAGGGAGGAGGGAGCAGGAGGCTGGAGGAGGTAGATGGGGATGAGGAAAACGGGCGATGACCCGCAAGCACCGTGGCAGTATACAGTGGGATGGAGGGGAGGGAGCCCTCGGAGTCACTTTTGCAGATGGCCCCCCAGCATGTGATTTTGCCTGGGTAGTGCAGTGATTTGTCAGATCCAGCAGAGGGATGACTACTGGCTCTCCACCCTATTGGAACCTTGCTACCGGTCCAAAATGGGAACCTTTTTCCCAGCTATTGAGAGGGAGGACAAACTCAAATACTATAGGGAAATCCTCCGTAGTCAGTTGGCCGCTGCCTATGTGCCGCATAGTCCCTCCTCTGACAGGTCTGACCAGGGGGTTCTTCAGCGCTCACGTACTACTGCCGCGGCTGCTGGGTGAAGGTGGGGGGGTAGGAGCAGTACCAGCTCCATCAGCAGCAACCTAAGTCTGGAGTCACTGATTAGTAGCTTCCTTCACCCGCCTAGTGAGGAGGGCAGTCGCCAGCAGCAGCAGGAGCAGGACCTGGAGCAGACCCTGAACCAACAGGTGGTGGCCTACTTGGACAGCACTCTGCCACCCCAGTTAGAAGATCCGCTGGACTACTGGGCAGCCAAACTGGATGTGTGGCCGCAACTTGCCGAGTTTGCAGTGGAGAAGCTGTCCTGCCCGGCCAGTAGTGTGGCATCAGAGCGGGTGTTCAGTGCGGCGGGGGCCATCGTTACCCCAAGGAGAACCCGCTTGTCCACGGGAAATGTGGAACGACTGACCTTTGTCAAGATGAATCAGGCGTGGATCGGCCAGGATTTCCACACACCAATGCCTTAGGCGTCAGACTACATCAGCCATGACGCCTCACCCAAACTGTGAGAAATGAGTCTGGGTTCAAACTACCTGCCTATTCTGATGCCGCCAACCGCCTGATGCCACACATCTGCTGACAGTTTCTCCATCTGCCACCAACCATCTTTACCAGGGACTGGTATTGCCACCCACCTCCACACTCTGTCATTGTGCCACTCTCTGACCTCATGCTGTTGCTCCTGCCGCCGTCACCTCCACTCTGTCATTGTGCCACTCTGTGGCCTACTCCTGTTTTTGCCACCTCCAGAATGTCATTGTGCCACTGTCTGACCTCATGCTGCTGCCGCCGTCACCTCCACTCTCTGTCATTGTGCCACTCTGTGGCCTACTCCTGTTTTTGCCACCTCTAGAATGTCATTGTGCCACTGTCTGACCTCATGCTGCTGCCGCCGTCACCTCCACTCTCTGTCATTGTGACACTCTGTGGCCTACTCCTGTTTTTGCCACCTCCAGAATGTCATTGTGCCACTGTCTGACCTCATGCTGCTGCCGCCGTCACCTCCACTCTCTGTCATTGTGCCACTCTGTGGCCTACTCCTGTTTTTGCCACCTCCAGAATGTCATTGTGCCACTGTCTGACCTCATGCTGCTGCCGCCGTCACCTCCACTCTCTGTCATTGTGCCACTCTGTGGCCTACTCCTGTTTTTGCCACCTCCAGAATGTCATTGTGCCACTGTCTGACCTCATGCTGCTGCCGCCGTCACCTCCACTCTCTGTCATTGTGCCACTCTGTGGCCTACTCCTGTTTTTGCCACCTTCAGAATGTCATTGTGCCACTGTCTGACCTCATGCTGCTGCTGCCGTGACCTCCACAATGTGTCATTGTGCCACTGTGTGGCCTACTCTTGTTTTTGCCATCTCTAGAATGGCATTGTGCCACTGTCTGACCTCATGCTGCTGCTGTGGCATCTGCCGTGACCTCAACACTGTGTCATTGTGCCACTCTTTGGTCTACTCCTGTTTTTGCCACCTCCAGAATGTCAATGAGCCACTGTCTGACCTCATGCTGCTGCCGCCGTCACCTCCACTCTGTCATTGTGCCACTCTGTGGCCTACTCCTGTTTTTAACACCACCAGAATGTCATTGTGCCACTGTCTGACCTCATGCTGCTGCCACCGTGACCTCCACACTGTGTCATTGTGCCACTCTGTGGCCTACTCCAGTTTTTGCCACCTCCAGAATGTCATTGTGCCACTGTCTGACCTCATGCTGCTGCCGCCATCACCTCCACTCTGTCATTGTGCCACTCTGTGGCCTACTCCTGTTTTTGCCCCCTCCAGAATGTCATTGTGCCACTGTCTGACCTCATGCTGCTGCCGCCGTCACCTCCACTCTGTCATTGTGCCACTCTGTGGCCTACTCCTGTTTTTGCCCCCTCCAGAATTTCATTGTGCCACTGTCTGACCTCATGCTGCTGCCGCCGTCACCTCCACACTGTGTCATTGTGCCACTCTGTGCTCTCAGCTTGTTTTTTTCCAGCTTTCGCTGGCATGACTTTATCAGGCAACATTCCCGCTTCAGGTTTTTGGTCAGTTTTGCCCTCTTAAGTGCCCCGGGAATTTTAGAGTGAAGCGATTCTAATAGCGGCGGCAGTCATGTGCGTGTCATACTAAAACACAGCATTGTATGAAGACCAAACCAAGCTCCCTCTGCATATTTAAGCATGGCACAACGTTCTACAGCACCCTGCAGGCTCTGTGCAGCCTGGAAATAGCTGTTTTTTAACATGATTCGTCCCGAAGTAATTCGGAACGAAGTTATTTTTTGTCGGGAAATTCGGCGAAGTGAGCGAACCGAATTTTGAGAAGTTCGCCCATCTCTAATCCCAATGTTTGTTACACAATTTCTTGCAAGTTCGGCAATACCCTACATTTGGGTGTAAACTGCTGTTTGCGCGCATTGCAAAGCATACAAGGGAGGGAGCGCTATTTGGCTTTTTTGAACACAAAATTAATGAACGTTAATTAACATGACAGATTTTTTTTACTTTTATTTACTTTTTCACTTTTTTTTTTTTTTTTCACTTTTCCCCTTAGGGGATTTGTATCACTGATCTGAAGACCGCTGATACAGTAGAGATCAGTATACAGAATTGCTGCTGTATACTGTTCTCCATGCCCACAATACATTGCGGTGCATGGTGATGTCACAGACGGCCCGGAAGTGTTACTTACACTACTGGGCTGTCCAAAGAGGAGACGGGTCACTGCTGCACCAAAGGAAGGCAGAAAGAGCTCCCTCCTTCCGCCTTTATCTAAGCTGCGGCGATGTAAGATATTAATCGCCTGCTGCCGGAGCGCATTCCAGCCGCGGGTGATGCAGCATGAGGCCAGCGGTAATATACTGCTGGTCCCATATCGCAAAGGGTTAAAGCTTGTGTGCGAGCAGATAACCTTCACTTGTGAATTTTCCCTTGCCCAAAGATCTCCCTCCCTTGTGCTTCCCTAAGCACTGCTCTGTAATTTTAGTTGTCTAGAGACAGTGAAGGTCGCAAGTTTCACCAATAACCTAGCATTCTGATGTCCAGTTATAGTGTTAACAAGAAATTTTTTTGATAGTAACAAGCTTTCTTTTCAGCAGCTTCTTAGCCCCACTGGCCCTTTATCCTAAGGCTCTTCTCCCTGACCCTTTTGTGTCCAGACATATGACTTGCTGTTGAGACGCACCAACCGCTTGGCGAATTTTCTTTATTATGTCCACTGCTGCCTTACTATTGAATTCATCGTCTTCTCCAAGCATTGACAGAAGAATATTTTCTTGATGGGCCCTGTATGCAATACGGGCCATGTAATATTCCTGCAGTCCGATGATGACAAACTCTGTTGCTTAATTTGTTGCAGCAAGTGCTTTGGTCCATCAGTGCATCTTGGGCGACACTTGATGCTAAACCATGTAGGTCCATAGCAGCAGACAATGAAGTGTGTCAGGAAATACAGTTCATTACTTGGTTGCACTGTTGCCACATACAGCCAACATATCCTGCTAGCAGTTGTGAGACATCTGGCCCTCAACATGGGCCCAGGCTTTTCCTGCAGTAAATCATCACTGATTCTTCCACTTCTTATAGCTGTGATCACTTTGTACAGGTAGGCTTGGTCATTTCTAATTTCACTGACATCGATTTCTGGAAGAGGATCACCGTCGGTAATGAGTTGAAATCCTTCTGCAGAAAATGGCAATGATGCACTACTAGCCAATGCATTTTCAATTGGCCCTTTCCACAGTGTGGGTCCTTCATTTGGACCAATGAGTGTTTTGCAGAGATGGTGTAATGAAAGCTCGTTCAAGTGTAAAGAGCCACTGAACATTGTAAAGGGCAAACAGTGTGTCAGCTCCAACTGCCTTGATGTTGTCTGCAATTCCCTTTTCTTCAATTGCACTGTGAATGCTATCAGCAATAGCAGAACCTGTGCCTCGTTCCAGTGTTCAATGTCACAGAAAGTTCTGGGTTCACCAATCATTATGTAATGTTCTTAAGTTTTCTCTATACTATACCAGTTGTCTCCCCTTTTCTCTCACCAGTGTCATGTTTTTTTGCATATAAAAAATCACCATGATTTCCTCTTCATTGTTTATAGGAGTTGCCCTGATCGCTTCTCTCAACTTTTGTTGCGCCCTCCATACTTTGTAATAATAATGCCATAGTCCACCAATGTTGCTGTGCTGATGGCCGCACTATTTGACACTCAATATCAGTCTGATTCCAAAGCAATAGTTGGTATTGGTACCATATCCCTGTCCTATTGTTGGAAAGCATCAGTCCAGTCATCATCATCATTATCATCATTGTCATTAGCAGCATCAGCCTCTTTCACACTTCTACTGCAGGAAGACTCTGCTTGCAATATTGCAAACACTTCCGCAGATGATACTATGTCATTACTTGCCCTCTTCCTTCTGCTTTCTTCATCTTCTCTTTCATTCATCCAAGCTTCCCTTGCTTGTTTTCTTCTCGTAATTGATGTCACCTTTCTATCAATTGTATCAATTTGCATTTTTCGTGTAGTTCTCTAGTCCATCATAAACTGATACTCTCATTGTGGTCCTTTTATGTGTCTGTCACATTTGCATGCCCCAAGGTCCTTACATTGGCAGGCAGCAATGTCAAACAGTTGATGCAGAGTTTCCATGAAATGTACTGTTTTTACAGCCTCTTTGCCTTGCTTTGATGCTTGTGCTTCTTCATCCATTAATCGGGACACTTTGAGCTTGACGTTCTTGAGTGATTGTGACGGAATTCCAGCACGCGTACACAGGTCTATCTGTGTCTGAGAAACTTGGGGAACAGTGTCCTTGTTGTTGGTGTACTTACTGTCCTTCAGAGACAGAAAATAACATCCAACTTGCAAACGAGTTGGAAGTTCAGTCAAGTTCTTTAGCTAATCATTATACTATTATACAACTATCACTGCAAACAAAATTTCTAGTCTAAAACGTAACTTTTCATTTAGTTATATAAAAAATAAGTCCAAAAAGGTAATATATGTATGTTTAAGAACAGTTGTCACTTTATAATTACTAATGCACATATAGTAAACCGGCTATATAAATTCAATATATAAATAAATAAATTAAACCAAAAATGGAAGGTACCAGTGGTAAACTTACGATTAGAAGTCCATCAATCAAATTCTCCAAGTTCCAAATGATCAGATGGTCTGTCTGTACTCCATCATGCCAATAGGAGACTACACCTGTGCTCAACGAACGCTCACCAATTACAGGTCCGAGACTAGGGTAATGCCTATCCTCAGCATCAGGACCTTCCATTCCGGTTTAATTTATTTATTTCAATATATTGAATTCATGTAGCCAGTTTACTATGTGTGCACTAGTAATTATGAAGTGATGATTGTTCTTAAACATACATATACATTACCTTTTGGACCTATATTTTTATATAACTAAATTAAAAGTTACATTTTAGACTAGAAATTTTGTTTGCAGTGATAGTTCTAAGATTCTGGTCAAATATTTCATAGATTATTGGAACATGTTGTATTTTTGACTACTTAACAGTTTTACGATCGTTCTGTTCATTCACTATAGGTGTATCTCACTGTCCTATACAATTACTTTATATCTTACTGTATCACTATTCACTAGTACAACTGTATTGATAATACGACCGACCTGCTTATATATATGCATCGATAAGTAGAAGGTTCCAGAAGGAACTAGATATAGCCTGGACATTCTACAACAATCTACAGTAGGCCGATGTAGCAATGGTGCAATGATTTCTAATTTTGTTTACATAGCAACGTCTTCAGACCCACAGCTGAAGTTGCTATGTTTGAAGTCACTTATTATTCATTTTGTCGCTAATGCGCTGAGCTGATTCCTAATCGTATAATATCATATCAATAAATATTTATAACAAAGGAGTGTCCATTAAGGAAATAAAAATACTATAGGTTATGCAGAAAATAATGATTTTAAGTACAAAACATTTCAAGTAAACATAGATCAAAATTCTGATTGAAAGACATTTCTTGTGGGGATACGGAGGTATTCTGCTTATCGCGGAGCAAGCTCTTTTTCATATTTGAAATCTGGATAGTCAATTACAGAAAACCTGAAATATGCGTCAAAATCGCTGACATCACTACACCCTAGTGTGCAGGCAGACAATGCTATCAGCGTCTAGGCAGTTCCAAGACAGCCAAGGTGCCAAGCTGCGTTTTTTTTCTTTTGGCCAGCTGCCTATCTGAAGTTTTATGACAAATTAGCTTTCTTAATATTTACATTAATACAGGGTATTCCTATGCTGTAACACTTTACATAGTCAGGAACATAGGAAATGAGTGTTGAATGATGACTGCTGTGGAAGATGTGGCATCATCCAGCTTTGCTGGACACTAAATAGAATATCCACTGAACTATCACACATCCTGATGCTGACTTTTGGGGCATGCTGAGTACTATGAAAGAGACCAGTTAAAAAAGTATCTGGAAAGAAAGACACAAGACATGAATTGTACAAGGAGAAAGATGGATCAGAGGTGCACTGGGCAGGGAAATAGACTGTTAGGGAATGTTCACATGACAGATTTGGACAATGATTTTGGGGCAGATTCAGCCCTAAATCTGCCCCAGAAATCAAATGGAAATATTAGTAATAGTTGAAGACAAAAAGTTGTTAAGTGGCAATGGCAAATCTTGAATAACTAAAGGATAAGCAAGTTGCTTCACTCCAAGAATTCACCCTGCAGCTTAGGTTAAACTAAAGCCAAATCCCACTAACAGGGAAATGAATACTATATATACATTTACCAGAATTCTTTCTGGAAGTATAGGAATTTAGAAGCATTAGAAAAGAGAGAAATGAGAGCAAGAAAAGAGAAAAATCTGTGAAGTAGTAGGAAAGAGAAAGACATAAGGATCAGGGGTCTAATTAATGGTCTTTGAAAAAAAAATGTGTTTTCACAAATTCTATAGCTTATTCAAATTGGTTCTCATATTTATTTTTTTTACTTTTTATTTAGGGTAAATCGGAGGTGTATTAATGTAGCACCATCGAGGGAAACCGTTGGAGAACTCTTATTAGGTTGGTGATTATAACATTTATGCTATTTTTGTTTGTATATTTAGTCATAGAAAATTGCAGGCATGAATCACAGTAGCACTTGTATACCTGCAATATTTTCAAATTTATTACCAATACATTTCCGTTTTAAGGTCAGGTTAACACAGGACAGGGATTACACTATTTTCCTGTAATTAAAATAGTTAAGGATTGGCTTACATAAAGGTACAATGACTTACAGATACATCATGATAATTATGTGGACACAGGAGCTGTGAACGTGTAATCAACAGCAGGAATCTAGCTGTTATTGACAATCTAGGCTTCAATTTTAACTACCCGCATAAGAGAATCAACTGCAGTATCTACTTAGCTTGACAGAAGAAGAGTGCTCCCTCTGTCTGCTTCTTGACCCCCTGTAACATGACCATAGGGTGCCAATGACTTACCATGGCATGTGGAAGCCTAGGAAAGACCCCCAAGTGTGCCGTAGGTGTAAACCTACTGGGCTGTCCTATGGGCATGACCTACTAGATTGCCTGGCAGCCTAACATTGACAGACATTACTGCTTTTAATACTACAATACTACATATTTCATTCCACTATATGACCATTACAAAGAAAAGTTTTGTACAGTGAAATCATTTGTCATTAAAAGGAACTGGGAAAAGAAAATGCAAAAGAAACTGTAGAATTGCTGTTTCTTTTACATTCACACTAATGAAGTATGAACACGTTTATCAATAAATTACATGTAACCTACAATGGTACTGGTCATCCTACAGAAAAACACTAAAAAGTTACAGCTTTTAGAATTTGAATTTGCAACAGCAAATGAGTGTATTTAGCATATAGTAAACTATTGACTAACCTTATAATGTTGTGCTAGTTGAGGAACAATACTCAAAAGCGCATCCAGTAAATAAGAACTGAAGTAGGGGAGATCCGCTGCTGTCTATGTGCGATGCCCTGGGACCAAGAATGGAGCCTGTAGATAAAAGTGTAGATGCTTGGAGAATCTGATTGTTACCGCTCAGACCTCCATGTATCATGATACTTTAGTCAGGACCTAAATAAAATAACGAAAGAGCATTATCTCTTGTATAATAAGTAATAAAGAATAATAATCTTTGTTTATATAGCGCCAACATATTCTGCAGCACTTTTTCAACCTTTTTCAAGTTTAAAGGTTTTAAAAAATAGAAAAAAAACAAACATTACATTATAAAAAAGCTACACAAGGTTTTTAAGGCCCCCGCTCCCCAAGACTTAAGTTTTATTAGGGGATGTTCAAAATTTTACTATTTCGTGTCATTTTCGCCCCCCTTTTTTTGTCGCTTTTGGGCCTTTTAAAAAACTTAAGGTAACTTTATTTAAACTCTCATAAAAAAAGCTATGGGTTAATTTCCCCTCGTCCCCCCGCGCGCACAATTTTGATCATAATTTTACGCGCAGGGGGGAAAATTTACTTGGGCCCCCGTTAGCCCAATTCGTTTCCCGGGCAATGCATGTCTAGGGGGCCCGCCTTGCCCCTTTAAAAATTAACCCCTGATCAGCCAAAGTGGTTTTCCCAAAAAATTGTGGCCCCCAAATAATTTAGTTATAATTAAAATTTCATTTTAGGGTTTTTTTTTGGCCCCTAGATGTCCCCCAGGGCTTTTCAATTCATGGAATACACTCTTTAAGGTAAAGGATAAACAATAATAATAACAAACACATGTCACAAAACAGAAACCCGTTTAAACCACATTAGCGCCCCCCCTTTACTGCTTTGGGAAAAGGGGACGGAGCTTCTTTTTCCCCTCCCCCGCAAAGACCCGAGTGATGAAATTGAAGGAAATGCAGGGCTCCAAAGGGGCATTTAGGTTTTTTTGTGGGGGGGGGGGCATTAGGGTTAGGGTGAATAAAGCAGGGTGGAATTTTTGGGATTGGGGGGGAAACAGAATGGGGGGGGGGCCATTATGGTGTGGGGGGGGAAGGCCCTTAAAGGGAAAGGGGGGAGGGTCCCAAACAAGGGGGGAGAGGCCCTTTTGGGAAGGGGGGCGAACGGGGGAGGAGGGGGATTAAGGGTAGGGGGGAAACAGAGCAGTAAAAAAGGGGGGATGGGGGGAAAAAAAGAGGGGGGGGGAATTTAAAGGGGGGGTTTAAAAAAGGGGCAGGGGGGGTCAAAAACAGAGTAATTAGGGGGGTGGTAAACAAAACAAGGGGGAAAATAGGCAAAGGGGGGAAGAGCAGAAGGGGGGGGGTTTTTTTGGGGTTGGTGAAATGGGGGGACAGGGGGGGAGTTTAGAGTGGGGAGGGGGGAAAAGAGGGGGAAAAAGAGGTTTCAAAAGGTGGGTTAGGGGATGTTTTCATTTTGAGGGTTTTTTCGGGTTTAAAATCGGAAAATCCCGGGAAAAACTGTGCCAGTTTTGCAAAAAAATTTTTGACAAGGGTTTGAACCCACTTTTCGCCTCTTTTTTTATTTAAAGGCGGTTTAGTCTGCTCCTCAAGAAAATTTTTTTCTTTTTTAAATTTTTTTCCCGCGTTGCCCAAATTTTCCCCTGCTTTAAAAAAAAATTTAAAAGCTGAGGGAAAATCGTGTATGTAAACTAAGACGCGATTTTTCCCTTTGCAAAAAAGTGAAAGCAAAATTGCAGGGTTGGGGGTGGCTGTGATTCTGAGGCAATTCATTTCCGGAAAAACCGCCCCCCATCAGTATCCAAATTGGTTTTTGTGTTGACTGGGGTTTGGGAAAGGGGGGGAAAAGGGGTTTTTTTAGAATTGGGGGGGGTTTGGGGTTTTTAAAAGGGGAAGGGGGGGAAAGAGACCCCACATTTTCCAGGAAAACCCCACCCCCTCCCCCACCCCTTGTCCTGCTGTGAGGGGGATTTTTACCAAGTTTTTCCCGGGGGGGTGTTTTCCCCCAAACCCCCCCGGGGTTCTATTTTTATTTCTATTTTCTTTTTAGGTTTTCCCTGTTGGGCCCAATGGGTTTTGGGGGGACCACGTTTGGGACCAACATTGGATCTTTTTCCTTAAAAAAATATTAATGAGGGGGGTTTGTTGGGGGGTTTTTTTATTAAATTTAAAAACTTTTTTTTTTAATTTTCGTATTTTTTTATTTTTTTCAGTGTTTAGTTTTGGGGGGGTTAAACGATAATGCCCTCCCTTTTTATCGCTCCTCTGGTTTTTTTTTAGTTTTTTTTTCTTTTTAATTTTTTTTATTTTCATGTTTGTTTTAAAAAAAGTGTCTGTCAGATGCTCCCTACCAACACTACTTTGGGGGGGCACCCAGCGTTTTTTCCATCATCACAAGGGTGGGCACCAAAACCCCCCGCACTATTTCCCTTGTTTCCCAACGTGCCAAAGGGGATTTGGGAAAAGCCAGGGAACCATCAAAACGGGCCCTCTAATGGTGGTTCCACCTTTTTTGGGGGGCTGCGGGTATATTTTTAGGGTGGGAAAAATCCATGGATCCCTTCCCTTTCCCGAAAGTTTCCCGCCTTACAGCTGTTGGGTTTTACCCTTTTCTGGGGTTTTGAAAAAGTGGAGGAAACCCACCAATTTTTTTTTAATTCCCTTTTTTCTTTTCTACTTTTTTCAAGAAACAAAAAAGGGTTTAAAAAAAAGACGTGGGTTTTTTTTTCCCTTTCCCCCTTTTCAAAGACCCAATTTTAAAAACCCCCCAACTTGGGGCCTGGAAAAATTCCCGGGTGTGAAGGTTTTTACGAATGATGGTTTTTTTAACACCTAAAAAAAACCACCTTAGTGCCCCAAAAAAGCAGACCATCAATTAGAGGGGTTTCATGGGTTTAACTGGGCCCCTTCCCGACCCCCGGGGACAAAATTTGGGGGACTGGGGAATGTTACATAGTTTCGGGGGTTAAAAAAAACCCTGGCCCCCAAGTTAAACCCAAAGGGGGGGGAAAAAAGTGGGGGTGAAAGGGGGAAAATTAAAAGGCATTAAGCACAAAACCCCACCTTTACCACTGGTTTTAAAGCCCCTGGAACTCACCCAAGGGAAGAACCCAAAATTTTGCTTTCCCGTGGAGGGCCCCATCTTTGGCCCCAAGACCTCCAGCAGCTAGGGTCCAGAATTTTTTCATAGCTACAAAACACATTAAAATTCTTTAGTTCCGGTAGGGATCCCCAAGGGCCCTTTTTTGAAACTCTTACAGGCCTGCTTGACCCCAAATCCTCACAAGGGTTTTTCCCAAAAAAAAGATTCACAGTTCTTAAGTGAAAAAAGCTCTTTCCTTCAGGAGGTTTTAATTTCCTTTTTTCTCTTATCAAAGGGGGCCCCCTTCTTTTTGAGGGGGGTTTACTTGAAATGTGTTTCCCCATTCTTTTTTGTGGGGCCATTTATTTATTTTTAAAACCGTATCCCCAAGCCATCTTTTTTCAAGATAAAAAAGTTAAATTCTATTAAAAACCGCCCCCCATAACTAAAATCTCCCCAAATTCCCCCTTTTAATTTTGGGGGGCTCGTCCTTTTGTACTCTCTTACTCCATTAAAGGGGTTTTTTTTAAAAACTGGGGGGAGAACTGAACAGAATTTCTAAGTGAGGTTGGACCAATGATTTTTACATGGGGTTTGAAAAAACATTTTTGTCCCGGGGGGAAAAAAGGGTCTTTTAAAAAAACGCCAATATCTTACTTTCCCTAAAGCAAAAATTTAAAGACCTTTCAGTGTTATGTAGTCTATGTCACAAGAACCCCAATCTTTCTCAACAATGATTTTCCAAAATTTTTCTCCCCAGGGGGCAATATGATTCCTGTAGATTGTTTTTACCCAATGCCCGCGCTTTCATTTATCCACATTTAACCCCCTTTGCCAAGGGATGGGCCCCAACACTCATTTCCCGGGCCTGCTTAATTTTTTATATCTTTCCATAATTTTCACTAACCCTGGGATACTTGGTGTCATCTCCAAAAAACGATTTCTATTGATCCCCCTTTCCCCTAACATTTTAAAAAAATCATTAAATAAGAGAGGACCCAATACTTTACCCTGCGGGCCCCCAAAACCCCCGCAACTGGGGACCCCCCTCAGGGGGTAGGAGTCATTTTTACCACCACTCTTCCCGAGTACAAAACCAAAACAAACCTTTTTAATCCAATTAATACTTGTTTTCTCTAACCCAAAAGGGTTCTAATTTACCTAAAAAAAAACGCTTAAAGCGGGCAGGGCAAACGCCTTTGCCCAAAATCTAAAAAAACAAAATCCCCCAGCTTTCCCCCTTTTTAAAAACTTCTACTGACCTCTTAAAAAAAAACCGATCAGATTGGTCTGGGGGGCTTTTTCCTTTTGTTAAAAAACCCTGCTTTGGGGAAAACACTAATAAAAAATTTTTTATTTTTTCCCAAAAAACTCCTGTTATAGTCCCTTTATGAGCCCTTCAAAACATTTTTACCCACAACCCGAAAGTTAGACTTACTGGTCCCATAATTACCTTTTGGGCAAACTTAGCCATTTTTGAAATGAAACTACATTTTGCCTTGGGCCCCCCTGCCCAGACTGTATAGTACCATTGGGACTATAAACCAACAAACCCGGGGGAAACTCTAAAAATTTATTTTTCCGGGGGACAAGGAAAAAACCCAGCTGACTTTTAAAGAAAATCCCTTGGGGGTTATACAATTTAAGGGCCTGGAGCCTTGTTCAAAATTCGTTTTTTTTTAAATTGGCTTTTACTTTTTTTAAAACTGACCAATTTTTTCTTAACAGATTGTTATTAACATACCCGGGGGCCACCCACACGCACCTTTGGCCCCCCCCCATAAAATACTATCTCATTGATAGTTTTTTATTAATGACTGAAAAACCTATTTTGTACCTCTGCCTTTCTCTTTTGGGCCCCGGGCCACCCCCCATCACAGGTTTTTTAAAGGGGCCTACCCCTTCTCTCTTTGGGTTTTTTTCTCATATATGCTTAAAATTTAAAATTTTTTGGGGGAGTTTTGCTTCCCTTGGGCCCCCTCCTTTTATTTTGAATTTTTTTGCTGGGTTTCATCACTTTTTTCCCCAATTTTAAATTAAGCTCTTTTGTAATTTTTTAAATTCTGATGGGCCGGAAACCCTCTGACCCTTTTATTTTTTAAAGGGCCCTTTTTTTTTTTTTTATTTTCCCTCTTAACAGAAGGAAGAAAGGGCCATTTTGGGTTTTTGGTTTTTTGTCCTATACTTGGGGTTTTCCCCCTAGGAAAATATTTTTTTCAAAAAAAAATGTTTCCCCCAAAATATAATTTAAAACTCTCCCATTTGGGGCTATACACTATTTACAAAAACTGCTCCCAGTCTAAAGGGCCTTATTGCGTCCCCCAATAAGGAAAAAATTTTGGGCCCTTTTTTTAAATTTTAAATTTTTTTGCCTTTTTACTCTTTTTCTTTTTTCCAGTTTACGCTAAAAAAGAATTTTATTGTGGCACTGTTACCCAATTTTTAGAAACCCCTGAGCGCTTTCCCAAATTCTGCTTTGCTGGAAAATACCAAAATCCAACGACATACTTCTAGTGGGGTTTCCTCCACAAAAATGCCCCATAAAATTTTTTTTCCCCAACAGAAATTTAAAACTTTCCTTTTTCCCTTTTTCAAAAATTGGTTTTAAATCCTTAAAAACCCATCAATGCCCGGGGGAAATTAAAAGTCACCCCCAAATTAAATTTCCCCTACCTGCCTGTGTGCCCGCACCATTTGATTATGCACCCGTTCTTCCCATCTCTTTAATGATGTTTGGGGGTTTTAAATTTTCTCCAAAAAAAAAATATTTTCTCATTAAACCCCCCCCCCCCCTTATTTCCCCCCAAAAAATGTTTCAACACCATTACTACTCCGCCCTCTTTACCTTTCACTTTTCCTTCAATCCATTCCCCAACTACAGACCCCCTCCTCCCCCCCTTTTACTTCTTTTCCCTTTTCCCAAATAAATTTAAAAACTTGAAAGGGCGACCGCCCAAACAAGCGAGAATTTTCCCGCCAAGGTTTTAGCAATACCTTGCCACAAATCCTCCTCCCACAAACGCCTCAATTCCCCCCTTTTTTTTGCAAGACTTTTTTTGCATTTGTGAATAACATTTTAATTTAAAAGGGTTTTGGGGTTGAAACTAAAAAATTTCATTAGACCGGGGGTGGTTTATTTTTATTTCCCCGAAAAAAAAAAAACCCAAAAAAAAAGAAAATTTCAGCATGGGGAAATTTAAAAGTTTCCCGTTCAGTGACGGCATTCATTAAACATCTTTTCTTCGGGAGATGGCTTGGGGTTTTTTCATTTTCCCTTTTTTAGATGATGGCATGGAATTTTACATTAAATCTTTAATTTAAAAGCATGTGATTATTTATTAAAAATTTTTTAAAACATAAATTTCATAAAATTGGTTGGGGCCCCATAGCTTCAAATTTCTATTTGCAACACAAAATTCCCTTTTCCACTGGTCTACTCCAAACCCCAACCACTTTCCCCTTTTCCACCGCCCCATTTTTCTGCCCCCCTCTCTAACCCTAAAATTTCCCCCTTTATTTTCTATTTGTCCTCCCCCCCTCATCCCTAATTTAAAAACTTTCCCCAACCCCCTTTTAGAATTTTTTTCCCCCCCAAGCAACCCCCTTCCATTAAAGGGGAATTTTATTGTTTAAAAAAATTTTTACCCCCAAGGAAAAAAAAACCCATGGTTTTTAAAAACCAAACCCCTCTGTCCTAACCCCCCAAGACTTTTACCTTTTTTTTAACCCCTTAACCCCCATGTTTTCCTGGTGGGCACATGGGGACCGGGGGATATTCCCGGGGGAAACACAACCTTTGGGGTTCCCTTTCCCCTTTTGCCTTTTAGCCTAGTTTCCCCTTTTAAAATTATTTTTTTTGGATCCTCCACATACCATGTATTTTGTCTTTTGGGTTTTTAAAATGGGCCCCAACAAGGGGGCACGCCAGCCCCCTCCCATTTTTTTTTTTTTTGACCCTCGGCCCCTTTTGAACCCCGGGACCCCGGGGGAGCCCAAAACCCTTCCCTCTTTCTATCTATTAAAAAAATCCCTATAACTACTAAAAAGTCTTTTTTTACCTGCATTCCCTCCCCCCCCATTCTACTAAATTGGGGTCCTTCCGGGTCGGAAGGCATTCCCAAAAAGGGGTGCCCTTTTTGTTTCTGATTTCCCCCCGCTTATCCCCTACTGGGGGAATTTTTCCCAGGGAATTCTTTGGGGGGGAAGTGGCCTTCCTTTTTCGGGATCCCCAGAAATCCCTGTCCCCACAAATTTAACCCCCGCTTCACGGGGTTTCCCCTTGCGATCCAATACTAAAAAAACCCCCAAAAATTAGCCCCCCTAACTTTTTTCTCCCCAAAAGAAAACAAAAAAATCTTTCTTCTTTTTCAATCCCCCCCAGTGTTTGATTTTTGCCTTTTAGTCTAAAAATTGAGCTACCCGGAAAAAAAAAAATAAACAACATTCTCACATCCCCACAGTGGGATTTTTCCCCTGGACCCCCTTGTTTCTTTTGTAAAACATATGGCAGATTTCAAATGCTGGGAAAATTTCCATTTAAGCTGCCCCTTATCACGGGGCAAACAGCCCAAAGAAAGAAAAAAAAATTAGATTGAATTTTTAAATAAAATGGGTTTTTTTTTCTTACCATTTTTCCCCTTTTCCCGTTTTTTAAATCGGGTTTTTTTAAATTTAGCACTCTGTTTTTCTCCCAAACACTCTGTTTTAGGGCCAACAAGGGGCCACCCAAAAGAGCCCGCTCTAAAAAAGCACAGCTGCTGGGAAATTTTTACCTTGACACAAAAAAACCCCTCTCCCCCGCATTTATTTCAAAAGGGCCCCCATACACCCCAAAAGGGGATTATAAAAAAAGGGGGGGAAAAAAATGCCCTTTTTATAAAAAAGTGTCCCGACTTTAAAAACCCGCAATAGAAAAAAGAAAAAACTTTCTACAAAACTATTTGTAGGGCCCCTCAACCCAAACCTCCGTTTTTTTTTTCTCCGCCCCCTCCCGTTCTCCAAGCACTCAGGTTTTAGCCAAGAATGGAGCCACCAATAGAGTCCCCAAAAGGGTTTGGGGTTTGTGGCCTTGGGGGGGACAAAAACTACTGCTGGGTGACCCCCAAAGCCCACGATAGTAATAAAAAGGCGTTTTGTCCCGGGCACCCCCATTTTCTAACAATGGGGGGGACAAATAATTAAAAAAAAAAAAAACCTGAAAAAAAAACCCCTTTTTTTAAAAAAACACTCCCCTGACACCAACCTTCAAAAGAAAATTTTAAATTTTAAATTTTGGATCCAATCCCGGTCGGGCATAGCCCACCAAATCCCAAAATTTGCCCAAAAGGAAAAACCTGCCCGGGAAAAAATAAAACAAATTTCAAAAAAAAAAATGGTTCCCCGGTTTAAAAATTAAAAACTCATACTTGCCAACTTTTGAAAGTGGGAAGGGGGGTTTGATCTGAAGGGTGGCTGTTTTTAGCGCTCTGCCCAAAAACCCCCCCAATTCCATGGCCACACCCTCTTGGGGGATAACCACACTCCCCTTTTTCAAAAAAAACCCCCCCACCTCCACCTTTTGTAACGGCTGTGGAAGAAAGCTAAATTAGGGTTTTGGTGTTATCCAGCTTTCTTGGACGTTGGATAGCCTATTCAGCATCTAGAAGAGCTGGGAGATACTGCTAAACTGTAATTAAATCATTACACTACTAACAATATTTCCATCATAGTAGTAAATACCAGTGTACACAGGCTCCGCAGACATAACTGATTACCGTGCAGTTACACCTAGGGACTCACCAGAGAGATCTTTTATGACTGGAGTTGTTCTCTTTCCCTTTTCTTCTTCATCCCGTTCAGACCGCCATGATGTCTTCTACTGGCCACAACTCGTCCCCGCAAAATTTGCCATGCAAAAATCTTACAATTCTATTATTTTCAGTACTTCGCTACCTGTGGCCACTTCTGTACAAACTTCACATGGGGTGATAGGTGCAAATGGAAAGGTTATGGGGTGAAAGGTGCAGGTGGAAAGGTTATGCAGTGATAGGTGGAGGTGAGAGGACTATGGCATATTAGTTGGAGAGGTTATGGGTGATAGGTGGAGGTGAGAGGACTATGGTGTAGGGTATTAGGTGGAGAGGTAATGGGGGGTTGTGTTTTATGTTGGCACTAAGATGCATGCAACACAATGCATGCAACACAATGCATAACACATCCGCAGGCATGATCTTCAGGAGGATGCAGGAGATAGAGTTTAGTACTGTCATGTTTTTTTAATGTTCTTATATTCATACAGGTTTCCCCTTTGGAATATGTCGGACTCATTGGATTATGTCAGACCAACATTGGATTGATTTCTTTAATAAAATGGTAAAAGAGGTTTGTAGCCGGGGATTGTTTATTTAAATAAAAGGTTTTTTGTGCAATTTGTTTTTTTTCCCCATTTAAATTTCAGTTTTAGTAATTGAGGCATATGAAGCCCATCCATTACTATCGCTCAGGCTTGCTGTCAGTCAGCAGTAGTTTTTATCACCCCAAGGCTGACACTAACCCACTGTCTCTATTACTGGGAAGAGCCGAATAACCATCAGAAGTGTACCTTCTTATGTGATGGTCCGCTTCTAGAAGGCTGCGGGTTAAAGTCGGAAGGGACCAGTGCTAATGGACTTTCCCACTCTGATGGTATCAGGCTGCAGCTATCAGTTTTACCTATCGGTTTTACATTCTCCTGTTATGGAAAATGGGGATACCCCACTTCGTTTATTTTTCTCAAAAAACATTTATTTATTGAGAAAGTGGGCAACTCCTGTAATCATTACAGTAGATGCAAAGGTTTAGATTCTCATTAAATAAATACATTTTTGAAAAAAAAACAACATGGGGTCTCCCCATTTCCATAACCAGCAAAGGTAAAACCAACAGCTGAAGCCTGATACTATCAGAATGGGAAGAACCATCGATACTGGTCCCTTATCATTAATACCAGCCTGCAGCTGATCCATCACATTAGAGGGTCCACTTCAGATGGTTACCGGCTCTTCCCAGTACTCCTGGTGAGTTGGGTACTGGGGTAATAGTGACACGGGGTTAGTGCCAGCTTTGGGCAACAAGAAACGCCACTGGCTGACATCAAGCCCGAGTGATAGTAATGAAGAGGCATCTGACGCCTCCACTACTATCACTGGAATTATATGGAAAAAAAACACACACACAAATTGCACAAAAAAACTTATATTTAAATAAACATTCTCCAACACCAGCCCTCTTTTACCATTATATTTGAAAAAAACAGGTCCAAGGTTGATCCGACGTAGTCCACCGAATCCGAAGTAGTCCAAATGGGAACCTCTAAATAAACAAACATTACACACATACATATAGGCTGGATACCATATCCAGCATTCAGGAAAGCTGGGTGACACCCATCGCCCACAGGTAACATATAGCTTTCCATGATAGGAATACTGGGTGCCACCTTTGAAAGCTGGGTGACACTCCAATGGCTTTATTGTGATAGACAATTGCCAGAGTCTGTACCCTGCAGCCGGTCTTCTGAACCCTGCGACCGCCAGAGACCGACCTCAGGGGGCAGCAGCAAGGGACATGAGATGACTTATGCCACCTGCGGCCTGTATTCTGCCCTCTGCCACTGCCAGAGACGGACCGTGGGGGGCAGGAGACATGAGCAAGGGTAAGCAACTGGCTCACTGATAGAAAACAAAGGGTAGTAATTAACGATACATACTCAGACTGGATCTCTGTTACTAGTGGGGTACCACAGGGCTCAGTATTGGGCCCTATCCTCTTTAATATTTTCATAAATGATCTTACTCAGGGATTACACAGTAGAATATCGATCTTTGCAGATGATACTAAGCTCTGTAAAGTAATCTACACAATAGAGGATAATGTGTTATTACAAAGGGATCTGGATAGGTTGGAGGCCTGGGCAGAGAAATGTCAGATGAGGTTTAACACTGATAAATGCAAGGTTATGCACATGGGGAGGAAAAATCCATTACATCATTACATGTTGAATGGAAAGACACTGGGTAAAAGTATAATGGAGAAGGACTTGGGAATCCTGGTGGACAGTAAACTTATCTGTAGCAGCCAGTGTGAGGCAGCAGCAGCCAAGGCAAATAGGATCATGGGTTGTATTAAAAGGGGCATAGATGCACATGATGGGAACATTATTCTTCCATCATACAAGTCACTGGTTAGACCACACATGGAATATTGTGTACAGTTTTGGGCACCAGTGCACAGGAAAGACATTGTAGAGCTTGAACAGGTACAAAGGCGGGCAACAAAAATAATAACAGGACTGGGTGGACTGCAATACCCAGAAAGATTAGCAAGGTTAGGGTTATTTAGTTTAGAGAAAAGACGGCTTCGGGGAGACATAATAAATAAGTTTAAATATTTTAAGGGCCAATCTAGATCTCTCCCTACAGATTTATTTATACATAGGACTGTATCAAGAACAAGGGGGCATCCTCTATGTCTTGAGGAAAGAAAGTTTCTACATAAACATAGAAAGAGATTCTTTATGGTTAGAGTAGTGAGACTGTGGAACTCTCTGCCACAGAAAATTGTCATGGTGAATTCAATAACAGAGTTCAAAAAGGGTTTGGATTAATTTCTGGAGCGTGATAATATAACAAGTTATAGTGACTAGGATTCTGGAGAGGGGTCGTTGATCCAGGAATTTATTCTGATTGCCAGATTGGAGTCGGGAAGGAATTTTTTCCCTAACATAAGAACAATTGGCTTCTACCTCATGGGTTTTTTTTGCCTTCCTCTGGATCAACAGTTTAGCAAAATGGGCTGAACTGGATGGACGTACGTCTTTTTTCGGCTTGACAAACTATGTATGTAACTATGTAAGGAGACAATGGGGAAACTCCTGCCCCCTACGGTCTGTATCCAGCCCCTTGCAGCCAATAAATGACAGACTGCAGAAGGCAACTTCTACCCCCTGTGGCCTATTTCCCTCCCCCTGCCACCAGATCCAGTCCACAGGGGGCAGGAGAAAGGGACAGAAGACAAGTAGGCAACTCCTACCCCCTTGCACACTCAAAAACACACAACCCTCCCCTGCACACTGAAATACACACACACACCCCTCCCCCGGACACTCATATATTCACACCGCTCCCCCCACACTCAAACACTCACACAAACACACACACTCAGCCTCCCACTCACCCCTCCCCGCACACTCAAACACTCACACACCCCTTCCCCACAAATTCATATACACACACACACACACCTCCACTCGCACACTCAAATACACACAGCCCTGCACTCACCTGTCCAGTTGCCTGCATCCAGGCTCTTCAGGCTGCTCTGCCGGGTAGAGTGGGCGTAGCTTTGTGGGTCCCACTAAGCCCCGCCCTTTTCCCAGGAGTGCTCTCTGCTCTCGTAACTTCATGTGCAGGAAGCTACGAGAGCATCGCTGAGGGCAGCAGCAGTCAGGGGTTGACACTGCCCTGATGCTGCTTACAGAAAGAACCTCCGGCAGCTGCTCAACTGTGGGAGGCTTAACTATCCATGGCGGGAGGGCGTGAGAAGGTCCCCATTTGAAGGAATGTCCCGCCCAACCCAGGAGGGCTGGTATGTATGAATAAACTCCATCTCCTCACCCCTTGAAGGTCATGGCCGCCCTTAATCTTCTTGGGCTGCAGGCTGAACAATATGACCCTGGACGTTACAGGCCACAGCACAATCTCCAGGGGGTTGGTTCTCAGTTTTCCCCCAGAAGATTGTGCCTGTAAGTTGTGGCCTGTAACCCCTCTCCCATCCCTGCCCCTACCATTGTGTTATATGGCCTGGTGCCAACATAATACAACATTTGCCTATCATCCCATAAACCACCCCTCACCTCCACTTATCACTCTGTAGCCCCCTATCTCCACCTTTCACCCTATATCCCCCCACCTACCACCTTGTATCCGTGGCTAATAGCTGCTGAGAAACATGGAACTATAAGTGCTAACATGGCACAGCAGCACATATTAAACACATGTACGGTGTGGAATGCAAGTGCCAGTATGTTACAGCAGCACATGAGAGACAGACAGTTAGGTGAAATCTTCTAAACAGAGGGACAGACAGCAAAACAAATGTAAAAGGGGTATTAACCGCTCCCTGCACTATCCAAAACTTTTTTTTTTTAAATAAATGTACCTGTTACAACTTACATACAAATTCAACTTAAGAAGAAGCCTGCAGTCCCTTACCCTAAGTTTGTAACCCAGGGACTTCAAGTATATATAAAACTTCACTATACATACATTTTCTTTATTTCTATTTTTTAGGATAACAAGGATGATGGCATTTTGTTTTACAATGTTTATTATTCTCCTTAAAGGAGTTGTCTCATTACAAGCTTTCAGCCTACTTCAAAGTGTCTGGCAGCACCGAATTTTCAATTCAGGGGCCTGCTTCTAGTCTGCCTCTTCTCCTCCCTCTTCCCCCCTCCCCTCAGCACACAGACAGCTCTCCTCCATAACTTCTATACAGCAGGGAGAGGGCGAGGGGGTTTGCTGCCAGAGTTAACCCTGTGTGTGCCTGCCTAGGTCTGCTGCAGGCTCTTGCTGCTCCTCTCCACAGTCAGGAGACAAGAGAGGGCTGATCTATGAGTGTGGAGAGGTCTGTGAAGCTGTGTATGCTAATAGCAGAGATGGGGGGGATGCAAGTGTTCCTATACCCCCTGCTTAGCATACAAATCTCCATCTCAAGTAACAACAAACAAACCCTGGCAGAACAGACACAGAGCAGCTATGAAGTGTTACTATAATCACGATGTGTCACTAGTACAGCAGAGAATGAACCGTTCACATGCCCCCCCTGATCTGTTCTATTAGTATAGTCACAGATCCACAGACACATCATGATTATAGTAACACCAGGGGCGTTGCTAGGGTCCCAAAACATCCGGGGCCCGGGCCCTGTGTTGTGTTTTGTTCAGAAGGGCGGGTTTCACACAGTGTTTTTTTACGCCCCATGAACCACGGCATGTGTTTTTACAGAGAAAAAACTGTGGCCAGTGCGTTCCTCTGAAGCTCCCACTAATATTTATTCTCCCCAGAACAGGTAATCGTTGCTCTCAGTGACAGCTATGAGTTACCATAATGTCGGCCCGTACTTCAGGTGCATTGAAGCGCAATTACCCGTCAAAGTACGGACCAACATTACATCGTGTGATCATACACAGCGTATTTGTGGGGTATAGCTGTGCTGTAATGCACCTAAAATGCGCCCCACAAATACGGTAAAATCATAGCAGTGAGGGCTATGATTACCTGTTTTCCCTGCACACAGAACCCGCCCGTAAAAATAAGTGACCTGCCGCTTCATTCAGTGGGAAAGTGAAGATGGATGGGAGGTGGCCGGAGCGCTGCTGAAACTACACGCTGGAGAGCACGTACTTCCAAGAGCAGGCGTATAGCGGTGTGCACAGGTCCGTGCCACCATGCGCTGTGTGAACAGACCTTTAGGGCAGTACACCGTGTGTTTTGGAAGTACATACTGTTCAGCGTGTATTTCCAGGTACGGGGGGAGGGGAGGGCGGTCCATTCACTTCCACTATCAGTGCTGTAAGTGACGTCACTACTCTCCCCAGTTGTGCAATATGTGTGTATTATACACACGGGAGAGATGAGATGTAATTCATAGCTCTGTGAGAACTATGAATTACAGTAATTGCGGCGCGCATGTCGGGCGTATTGAAGCGCAAATACAGCATGAAATGCGCCCCGCGGTTTACACAGTGTGAACAGAGCCTTAGTCTGGCTGCAGTAGCTAAAATCATACGTAACCCTGACTAATGACAGATATAAAAAAATTATATTCAAATATAATTCATCATCAGGTCATAGTTTACATGTCTAAGGGTATGTTCACATGGCGTAATTGCAATAATACATAGCTCTCATAGAGAACTATGGATTACACGTCCTCTCCCCATGCGTACAATACGATCGTATTGTATGCGCGGGGAGATAAGTGTCATGTCAATGCATGTCTATGGGGCTGGCAGGCTGTTACCCCCAATCCCCGTGCTTCGAGAAGACGTGTTGATCAGTGCGAGCTCCTGAAGCACACAGTGCATTGCAGAACGTTCTGTACACGTCACAATACACCGTGTGAACATAGCCTAACAGACACACAGGCAGGATTATGTTTTAGTGATGTGAATGAGGTGATATTGTGGATATGTGTGTATACACAAATATCCATACACACACACAGGGCATACACACATACACATACAGGGCATACATACACACACATACAGTGCATACACATACAGTGCATACACACACATACAGAGCATACACACACACGTATACACATTTATACATACACACAGACATCTATACAAACACATACATACACATTTACATACACATACATTCAGTACAGTTCACATTCATGAACATTATTTTGTCTCCCCCTTATTACACTACTTAAAATTATTGTTCGGCACTGAGGCTCCTCACTCACTTCTTGCTGGTCTGGTCCCGAGATAGGAGCACAGCAGGGGGTGAAGACCTCTCACGGCTGGACAGCGCGCTGCTTCCTGACTCCCTTCACAGTGTGAGCAGGCGGCGCCCCCTCCTCCCTCCTCAGCTCCCGTCATCCCGAGCAGTCACCCTCCCCCTCGCTGCCTGCACATAGCTGCTGCTGCTCTGAATTGTATGAGCGTCCAGGGGACGCACAGACAGTGCAATAGCTTGTCGGCTCTACAGGTCACAGTAATGACCTGGAACCGAACGTTCTGAGACTCGGGGCACGGAGTCTGGTCCGGGGCTTGTGCCCCTAACAAAACTACCTAGCGACGCCCCTGAGTAACACACTTCATTGCTGTCACATCTACTGACTACAGATCAGCCTCATCTCTGCTCTCCTCAATCTGTGTAGGAGAGCAGGAGGGAGCAGGCACACACAGGGTTAATCCACACAGACCCAGAAGCCAGAGCCCTCCCCCTCCCTCCACTACAGAAGCATTACAAGTGGCCTCATACTGTGTGGGAGGGGCTCTGTGCTCTGACCTGTATTCAGAAACTGATGAGTCATCAGCACTGACAGCCAGTGAGATAAAGATCAACAGCTCTGCTGCTATAGGGATTTCAGGAGCTGATGCACTACTACTAACAGGGATAACTCAAAATCAGTAGGACATTTGTAATGAACATATATTGCAAAGCTGCTTGTTTTTTAAAGATCTTTTAATTAAAACCCAATCATTGTAGCGAGACAACCCCTTTAATAGAATTCCATTGTGATCATGTAGTAAAATAGTAGCCAAGATAATATTTTAACGAGCTGTATCTAACTGAAAGCTTATGTTGACTTTTGTTATATACTTTTGCCTACAAGTTATATAATTATTTTGACAGTCTTCATTTTCTGTTTAGGGAAAACTGGCATGTATTTTGTTGAGGACTCTTCAACTGATACATCAGAACCAAATGTAAGTAGTATAAATAGTTTTACTCTTCAAAGTTAGGTTGAATGCTAAGTTCTTACTGGTTGCTATAGGCCACAAAGACCATATTACTATTAGACAGTTTTGGCAAATGAGGCACATAGTGTCTAGGATATTGGATACAGTATTAAAACTTTCCTGTAAATGTAAATAGCTCTTTTTGTAGAAATATAATCAGGGTTTGCACAGCTTGGTATAAAAAAATATTGGGATATGTGACTCTGCTGTTTGACACAGACCGCATCAAAACTTATTACAGTAATGAAACCAACCAAGTTATATGAAGGGTTTATCCAAAAATATATGTAGGGACTTACCAGGGCTATTCTAAAGGCAGGCAGGACAGATGACCGCCCAAGGTACTGAATGCATTGAATGGGTGCCGCAGGTGGTCGTGAAATCCCCCCCCACACACACACACAAGAAACAACCTCCTTACATTGGAGGTTTGTTCAAACCTCCAGTGTATTCAATTAGCTGATGGATGTGAGAAACATGTGTCATGTGACTGTGATATTACCACAGGTCCTTCTACCCCAACTACAGACACTGAATGGGAACCAGGAGAGTTAAATATTTGAGTGGGGAGGCTACTGCAATGTGAGGGTATGTATATGTAATACCGCTACATAGAAGGCTGGTGTGAGCAGGGAATAGAGCCAGCTCCATTACCTACTGTTCAGCCCTTCATATACCACAGTGATTGTGGCCACAATGAAAATGTCTTGCACCTTTTCTCATTCTGAGTTGTTTAATGCAGTGGCTGAAAGCCTTGTGAAGGTTTCCATCACTGCCATGTCTCCCGTTTTACCACTTCCTGTTCCAGAAAGTAGTAAAACCGCCATCTTTGTTTATACAATGCAGGAGGATGAACACACATAAGGAAAACCCGACAGATTTGGAATCATATCAACCTGCAGAATACAAATAACACATCATTAGTATTGAAGAGGGAATTTCGTTAAAACAAAACCTCTTCAAACATAGCACAATATATTTTTTACACATAATTAGGATGTACTTTTGAAGTTTCCCAGTAGAGTCCTCATTTGCCTATGTACATAGAAAAATAAAAAGTTATGGTCCTTGGAAGGTAAGGTCCTTGGAAGGTAAGGAAGAAAAAAACTAAGAGCCATATTTTTAGGACAGGCTGTCAGGAAGGGGGGTAAATACATGTACTAATCCAAAAATCTAGTAGTATGGGTGTAGAATGTACCCTGTGCTGAATGCAATTTAGCCTAGAAATGTCCCTGAAACTTCGCAATGAACGATGACTAAGGCACAGATACAGATGGAAGGCTAAATAACTTAATTCGAGAAACAAGATACCATACAACACTTGACACAACTAACTTTTCCTTACTTGGTCCCTAGCCTTCCCCCTAACTCTGACACCCCCGACTCTATCATACTACTGACAATATCCAACCAATGTCCCTTACTTAGCTGACCCTACCCATGCAGCTCAAAACCACCAAAGGGATCCATAGGAATAGAAAACACTGCAAGACTGACACAGGGCACAACAGAGAATTAAGATAAACAGGCTCTGAGAACTGGGAGCAGATAACTAACCAAAACAGCACTGAATGCAGCAAGCTCACAAGACACAATCTCTCAGCTTCAAGTATACACAACACCAGCCACAAAGTGAAACTCTGTTTTATAGAAGGCCAGCAAATCTGTATAGCCAACTTAGGGCATGTCCCCACGGCACCGGTATGCGGCCGGTTTTTAGACGGTTTGCGGTTTTGCAAACCGTCTGAAAAACCGGGCGCAAACTAACACACCGGGCCACTATGGAAAACCCGTTTTTTAAACCGCCGGCCGCCCGAAAAACATTGTGCATGTTCATTCTTCCGTCTGGTTTTCGGACGGGTTATGAACATCGCAATGTGAATGGGGAGGGCTTTTCTCTGCTAACCATGGAGAAAAGACATCCCCCGGCGCATAAATCGGACGATATTTGTCCTCTGCCGTGGGGATGAGACCTTATAGTCCAGAGAGTTGTTTGAGGCAATTACATATCAGCTCTGCCATTCCTAGTTGAACCTGTTACAATGAAATAGGTGCAGGAAATTTGTAAACCGTAGTGCAGAAAGCTATAGAGCTATAAAGTGTTCATCAGTAACACAGATAAACAAGCTCCTGATCTGGAGAGAAGAGTCAGTCGGGAGTTAGTCACCATGGTCAGACAGGGTTGTTGGAGCAATGAGAGCAGAGAGAGATGGTTGGTAACCTAGAGAAAATTGTGTATATAAGCATATAAAATCTCCTTTAGCTTCTAAACACTACAAAGATTAGCTTTCAACATACAGGGACAGTTAAATGAAGACTTTTTCTAAATAATTTGGTCAATAGATTTTACTTTAGTCAGGAACTAAGGGCCACATGTATGAAAACTGTTTGTCTAAAACTCGCTTTGTTGACCATGACAACAAATCAGAACACCCTTCTCATTTTTCCAGAGCACTACATGAAATGAAAAGGGCACTCTGATTAGTTGCGCTAAGAGCGTTTTTATGTGCTCTGAAGTGCACATTGGTTTCTGTGGTTACTGGCATAACAAAGGGACATCTGTTATAATTAGTTGAGAGCAGGGAGATTGAAGCGCACTAATTATATCTATATCTCTTTCTTCATGTGTTCCATATTTTTCCCTGTGTCATTTCTCATTATAACACATAATTTAATTTCTGGGCATTTATGATTTAATTTATTTGTCTGTGTGAATTGGATTTGTTGTTACTGACATCTGGTGACAATTTCATGTCAATAGCACCTTTAAAATATATTTATTTCGAAAAGTGGTAATATGTTCAATACTTGTTTCACCCGCTGTAGAAATGTTTCTTTTTTCTTGTCATCTGATAACTTGATATTCACTTTTTATTTGGTAAGGCAATGCTATCAGATGTGTTCAACTTTAGTCTTCAGAACTTCAAATTGTACAAAAAAAAGTATACAAACCACTGTAGTTTATATTGTTTGCAGCCACTCATTGGGGAATCAGAACCTGCATCATTTTCTTGGACTTATGAAGAAATAAAAGAAGTACACAAGCGCTGGTGGCAGTTACGAGACAATGCTGTAGAGATTTTTTTAACAAATGGAAGAACTTTGTTGCTTGCTTTTGACAATACAAAGGTAAATGTATTTTATTCGTTCAGTCGTATCATTGAAACCAATTTTAAAATACTTCTGTACAGGGTATATGCATTTTCATAATTTCTAGCATAATGCCTATTGTCTGGGAACTATGAAAGCAATTCAAATATTTTAAACTATTGAAAACCTTTTTCAATAAGATTTCTTAACACAGTACATGTAAAGTAATATGTAGAACAAATATTCTAGATTTAAATAAATGCAATACATTAAGCACTGCTTGCCTTATATCGTTAGAAATTAAATTACTGTTCTTTCAAGGCAAATATAGCTAGAGTTGATGGTTCAGATGCAGTATCAGAAACAGCAGAATTTACTAGAGGTTTAAAGAGGCTATTATGTTTCAAAGAACTATGTTATTCACAGAATATGCATTGTAGGTTGTGGTCTCCAAAGCACCTTGCCTTGCAAAATAAAGTCTATAGAATATTGTCCCACAACAATCTCTGTCTACATCCTGCTGAAGCAAACAGTGTGTGACCACGGATGCCACTGATTGGCTGCAGTGGTCACACACCGTTTACAGCAGCAGGATGTAGACATATTGTTGAGGGACACTGACGACAGCTACAGTTCTGAAACACAAGTGGGTGTATTTTTTATCTATTACTCAGCAGTAATTAAAATAATAATAATAATTATAAAAAACAGACAACCTCTTTAGTAGGGATTTTCTTATCATTCACATTTATCACCTATCCAGCATAGGTGATAAATGCCTGGTTGCTGTGGCTCCCACTAACTACTAGAATAGGGGTCTCTAATAGTGTTGAGCGATTATTATCGACACAGTTGAAATCGGCACAGTTTTTATGATGATCGGATTTTTTAGATCATGCGATAATTTAGGTTAAAATCTGGTGAAATCATCTATTAAGATCGCGCCTTTTTCGGGCTTCTTTTAATTTTGGCGGCCAGCAAATCAGATTACAGAATTAGAGCAGGGGGGAGATGTGTGTTCGTCGTCATGACTGGGATGTGTATGGTTGCGATTGGCTGGAAAAATCACATGACCTCGTTTTACATAGAACAGCGTTTCCTGTTCAGCCTCAGTTCTCTCAGCGTCTCCCGAGCAGAAGGACGTGCGTCTGCTTGTGTCCAAACCCGCTCAGCGAAATTATTTATTTCTTCACAGAGAAACCTCTACTATAGCTGTGATCCTTACAATTTAGTTAGATTAGAGATTGGAAGATTTTATATAGTTAGGTAGAGAATTTTAAAGGAGCACCTACTTCTGTAAAGTCACGGGGAGGGGGGAGCGGAGGGGGGGCCCCCGCGGGCGAAACCAGACAAGCTCTATAAAGAACACTGGATAAAGTCACCAAGACTTAGTGTAGACATTGCAATAGCTTTTTTTATTACAGTTTTCTATTGAAATAAATTTCTGGATTTTTGGGCAGCCTGAACTTATAGGATACACATCTTTTCTAGCAACTGCAGGTTTTCTTTGTTAGGTGCAAAACTCCACTTTTATTATCAGTATACATTTCAGATTAGGTGTTCATTTTCAATTTTGCCCCTTCACCTTTGTTGATATATCCTCCTTGTACTTAAAATTAGAATCCAGCAAGTCAAGCACAGGTTGATAAGTGCCAAAAATACCTTGAATATCCGAATAAATTTCAGTTTCGTTTTTTTTTCACTTTGGCGCAGGCCAGCTTTGTTGATAGATCTACTTTGCAGTTAAATTTGAGGCACCTTGCACTTAAATGTGAATACTGCAATTTTTTAGTCACACAGCGTGAATTCGATAGGTGCCAAAAAAAATAGACTTTTATTAATCCGAATACATTTCAACTACGTCGTTTTTTCTACTTTGGCGCAGGCCTCAGCTTTGTTGACAATCTAGATTACTTTGCAGTTAAATTTGTGGCACCTTGCACCTTTAAATGTGATTACTGCAATTTTTTAGTCACCACAGGTGAATTGATAGGTGTCCAAAAATAGCTTTTATTATACGAATACATTTTTCAAATAAGTGTTTTTTCTCACTTTTGGCGCAGAGACAGCTTTTGTTTGACATAGATCTACTTTGCAGTCTAAATTTGAATACAGCCACATTTTGTAGTCAACACATAGGTGATTGATAGGTGCCAAAATATACCTTTTTTTATCCTGTGTGAATAATTAAGATACGTGTTTTTAGCACTACTTTCCTTGACCATGTCCAGATTTGTTGTGATTTAGAGCCACCTTGCCAGATTTAAATTTGAAATCCAGCAATTGTTGAAGTTACCACAGTGTGAATTGAATAGGTGCCAAAAAATATCACTTTTATTATTCCGAATAACATTAAAGAAATACGTGTTTTTTCGCACTTTTGACCTAGTCCAGATGTGCTTGACTTAGAGCCACCTGTGCAGTTATCAATTTGAATCCAGCAATTGTTGTAGTTACCACAGTGTGAATTGATAGGGTGCCAATAAATTACCTTTTATTATTCAGATTACATTACAGATACGTAGCTTTTGACTTTGGTGCACACTTACTGCTTTGTGCATTGTAGGAACACTTGCACTTTAAATGTGAATACTGCCGAATTTTTTAGTCATCATAGTGTGGATTTGACTAGTAGGTGCCATCAACTACCTTTATTATTCCGAATAAATTACACTGTACGTGTTTTTTGCACCTTTTGCCCAGTCCAGGTATTTAGTTGATAGAGCACCTTGCTGTTTAAATTTGAATCAGCAATTGTGTAGTTTACCCTCAGGGTGAATTGATAGGTGCCAAAAAAATATCCTTATTATTATCCGAATACATTTCAAGATAAGGTGTTTTTTCACTTTGGCGGCAGGCCAGCTTTGTTGGAACTTGATAGTTACTACTTTGCAGTCATAATTTTGAACTCCAGCAATTTTGTTTTTATTTGAGGGATTTGAGAATAGCTGTGATTTGCCGTCTTTTATATTGGGAAGCTTGTCCAAAAAACTCTTATTCATAATCCTTACTCAAATTTGTATATTTCTGATCATGGTTTATCCTTATGCGGAATTTCAGGTGGTGTAAAGCGAGCAAAAGAGGGGGGTAGGACATGGTGGTAGAGGTACCGTGACCAAGAGAAGGTGCATTCTCTTCCTGTGGCTGGCAACAACTCGCATTGGCCAGTGGATCATCATCAGTTGCAGCGACGTCAGGCTCCCAATCCAATCGAATAGGGTGACCAAGGGCTCACTACGTCGAATCTTTCCAGTAACGAACAGCACCCCGTCGCTCATCTGTCCTTCGTGGGTTAGTGCAACCTGCATCCAGCCAGTCTTACCTCTTCGTCCTCAGTCACCGGCCTACTCAAATGTTCGTAATAAGCAATCACCAGGCATTCGTTCCAACTATGAATCAGACCAAATGTCAACTCACGTGTTACCACCCAACTGTGGATTATCCATTTTTTCTGAAGACCTAAACCTTTGATGACACCAAAATACGGTTCGGGGTCAAGAAGAAAGGAAAGCGGTTCAATCGGCAACAGAAAATTCACGGCGCGGTCGGCAACGCCTTGCCAGTCCCTCTTGCTTGTAGCCCGCAGCTCCTGGATTGCAGACATTGTCAGGTCGACGAGAGTCTCTTGTGTTGCTGAATGACGACATTGCGGATTCCAACGTAGGTTTTCAGCAGAAATTTGCTTGCGACTAGGTTCATCAAGCTGGTAACCTAGAGGACGTCGAATGACGATTTGTGGATCTCGAGTGTGCTTTAGAGGGGTTACTGCCGATCACTCACGCGTGTCAGCTACGGGCGGGTTCCGCCTCAAAAAAGGGACTGAGGGCCGGTCGCAAGAAGTCCGCTGATATGATTTCCGGCCAGCCCACCGGTACAGCAGCAAAACCCCGCTCCTGGCTTATCGCCGTCAAAAAGGTTCCAGGACCTCTCAAGCTGGGCATTCTTTGACCAAGACTCGCACCTGATTCACCCACAGCGATGTACATATGCCCGCTTTGCCGTAAACGCTTAAGTAGAAGGGCAAGAACCATAGGTGGTTAAACACCACCAACATGTCTATCACATGCTGCGAATGCATTAGTTGAAATGGAGGCAACACTTGGCAAAAAGCCAGACGACTGCAGGGCCTCAACCACTGTCACACCCTCTGTCTCCGCCTCCTCCACGCCACACCACAAGCGGTTCCTCAGCTGCCCATGTCTCTCAAGAGATCATGATCAGGGATCAGCCTCCGCCTTAGCCTCCCCGTCGCCGAGTACTCACCAGCACCACCAGTGCCCATACTACCCCTTCTCTTCCGCCAGTTTGACGACTTGCACGCCGTACAGCGGGCAGTATAGCAGCCAGCCTTCTGTCTTCCAGGTTTAGGGGAGAGAAGAAGAAAACTTTAACCCAAACCATCCCAAAGCCATAAGCCCTGAATGTCGCATTGCCAGGCTTTTGGCCTTGGAAATTGTTGCCTTTCCGTTGGTGGACACAGAGATGGGTTTCCGCCAAGTCATGGCCCTTGCCTGCCCCCCAATACCAGATGCCGAGCAGGCATTACCTTTGCCAGAAAAGCCGTCCCTTGCCCTGGCCAGGCCACGTGTCATCTAAAATAATTCATGCGCGTTGTCTGCATCTGTGGCCTGAAAAAGTCCTTCTGACCACCACACATGGACTATAAGGCACGGCCAAGGCGCTATATATCTGTGACCCCGCCTCAATGGGTTGAGCTGGGTGGATGTCACTGGGGGGTTTGCGGTGGCTTTCAGGCCGGCACTCGCTCTTATAAACCGCAGGGATGGTGCAGGGTTCTTTCCCCCAGGTCCTCCGGGTGGATCACGTGCCCAGAGAAACCAGGCCGGGGTGTATATTTTGTTTGTAATCTGTTTGTCCACGATGTCTCCTCAACCTGCGTCAGGAGCTGTGGATGGCTTCTCCCTCCGCAACGAGACCCGAGCGCTGGCCTCGGGTGCCAAGAATCTTGTGCAGGCATCCGAGTGGCGTTGTGCGATAACGGTGTGAAAATCTGCTGGCCACCCTTAAGATCGGTATGGATGGAGCACATCCCTTGCCTGGCACATGTCCCATCGAACCTTGTCGTCCAGACTCCATTTCTAAAGAGCTACCAGGGTCTGGACTGCCTGCTGAGGAAGGCGTCGAAGTCTAAGTTCGCACTTCCGCCGTTCACACTCTGCTTCGTTCCCTCAGCCTGGATGCGTTGCAGAGTCAGCTCGGCCTCCCCGTCACCGTTCATTGTGACGTGGCAACACGCTGGTATTTCCCACCCTCCACATGCTCCAGCGATTTTGGCAGCAGGCAATGCCATTACGCAGTACGAAGTGAACACATGGCCTGACAAAGCAGCGGTTCGGACCTCAGGGGGTGTTGAGCCACCGAGATGTGGCAAGGCAGGTGAAAGAGCTCTGAACCATCCTTGCCAGGTTTGAAGAAGACACCAAATGGGTCAGTGCGGACATATTGCCCTTGTTCAGCATTGAGCAATTGTGGGTGATCTTAGTTTGGATACGATCGTTGGACACTCTTAAACAACAGGGTCCCCGCCAGCGACGGAGGATGCGAGACGGTCACAGATGCGGACAACGGGAGCCTTTCTCTCCGTCAAAATCCACAAGCACGAAGTTTCACTATTTCTTCAGTCTTCATTAGCAGTGGTTCGGGGTCAGAGCTAGTGCAGGTGGCGCATACAGCTCTCAGTGTGCATCATCTCAGGCAAGTCAGAGATGTGTTGTAGCTGTGCCGGAGCGGCAGCGGGAGGAGGAGTTGGAGGAGGAGGTTATATCCTAGACACCGACCGGTTACCGACGTCCCTCCCTTGGAAAGACGGTGCGCCGCTGGAATATGAGGCGGAGGAGGAGGGAAGATGAGGAAGATCAGTTTGCTAGTGCCCCTCGACCCAGATGCTTGGGAAATCAAGGTCCATCTATACATGGAGTGCTTGTTCGTGGAATGCTCCATTTCCTACCAACATGATCCTCGGCATTAAGGCCATCAAAAATGAACAAACAGTTACTGGTTGGCCACCTCCTGGATTCCGGTACAAAACAAAAAATCTGCACTTCCTTCCACCTCACCCAAGTAGTGAGTGAAATTGCAGGAAAATGGAGACCTTGCTGATTGTTCAACTGGAGACATCTGTTTGCGTCTGCTTCCCACGTTCCCCACATGTCACGGTGGAACAAACATCAGCGATGTTGACAGAAGTAGAGTGCCATAGTAGGGTAGCGGCTGCATCAGGCAAGGTCGGCAGAAGCGCTAATGTGTCTCAGGCTATCTTTGTTTACCACCTCACCAATGCATGCAATGCCAGGGCACACACTCCAACACACAGAGATCAGCTTAAGATCAATGGTGCACGACTATCTGCGCCTATCAACACCGATGTTTTTGTATGTGTTCCGGACCCAATAGAAAACTTGCTGGGTATCCAAAATGGACGAATGGCCCGAGATGGCATAGTCACGCCGTAGAGGTGTTGTCCGCCCAGCAGCCAGGGGGGGCGGGGGGGGGGGTATATCTGAGCGACCCTTCAGCCACAGTTGGGAGAATTCATATTTTACTGAAAAAACGCATCCCGGCTTTCCACAGGAAATTAATTGGCATCGTTTGACTTTAAATGGTTCCTCTTGAAAAATGTTTTTTTAAAATGATCATTTCTACTGAATTTTTATTCTCTTTTCCAAACAGTCATTTTGCTGGTTTTTGCTGTGAGGAGAATGTAAAGACCAGCAAGGTTTTTATGACAACACACGGTATTCCATTTACTCACTTTATCTTAAAGAAGTTTTCGCATTGTTCAATGGTTTTGAGGTCATGTTGCTGTGAGATTACGCTATTATTATGTGTCCTTTGGAACAGAAAAATGTGGCTTTTATGTCAGGCATTTATCCCTCACAATTTTTAATAGTGGCTGAGAAGAAGTCATATTTACTAATTTTTTGGGTCATGTAGCTGTGAGATACAGCAAATAATCATGGTCCTTTGGAACTGAATTGTGGCCATTCTAAGTGGCATTTCTACCCCTCACAATTTTTAACAGTGGCTTAGTGAAGTCATTTATTTATAATTTTTTGGGTCATGCTTGCTTGGAAAAAGCAGCAATACTACAGGTTCCTATTATAAAAAAAAATGTTGTTTCTTATCAGCGAAATTTGTTCTTACACAATTGTCCATGAAGTGGATCCAAGGGTAGTTGGTGCCTGTCAGAAACAGGAATACGGTAGGGACACTTTATTGGTCTAAAATATTGCAATATGACTTGTTTTTGCTTGAGTTTTAACCTCATAAAGACTATCAATACCTGTTTTGTGATAACCCATTATATACCAATCATTAAATCTTGAGACTACAATGACATGGTCGGATGCCTGCCTATTTTGTTTAATGGGGTGGGGTGTGTTTTTAGCTTTAGTCTCTAACAAAAACTTGATGTACCAAAATAGTCTGGTATCTAACTAAATCCTCTGAATTGTACATGGGAAGGTTTAGGAAAACCTTCGACCAGATGTAGGTATTCAGAGGTCATGGCCGTAATGGAGCTACCGGACACGTGATCTCAAAGCTATAGAGTCAATTTCCTCCTGACGCTTGAGCTCAAAATGAGGGGAAAAAAAGATGCCAAGAAAAAGGGCTCCTGGGTGGAACAGGGAGCGGTTAAACAACCAGTATTTCAAGTGAGCTCATATTGGTCCGCTACTCATACGGGAGGGGCAAGCGTTACCCAGGTATTGTCTGTGTACTGTGGAAAGGGCCTGGAGTTTCACACTTTCCGCGTTCCGCCTCTTCTGCTTCAGGACGACAGTTTTTCCTGTTGCCTGTCCGTCACATCAAGGGGGGCATTATTAACCTCAGTGTGTTAATAGATGTCGGACGCCAGGCCTGGTCTCTCATCCGACCCACTGTAAACTCCGGCCCTGGGTCATGCTGTGGCACAGGAAAGGTATATGTCAATGTCCAGTTCAACTATAAATGGTGGTTGAACAAGTACTCCTTTTTTCCGGGCACTTTTAATCTGGGCGGTCTGACAGGTTTAATGGTCTATACTTGTCGGTCCAGGCACAGGTATAGTCAATGTCCAGTTCAACTAAAAATGGGCTTTTGAAAGACTACCTTTTTCCCGGCACTTTTTAATTCTGTTAAGGCGGGATCAGGACAGGCTGTAAACGGGTCACTGCTGCAGGTCCCGGACAGCGGTTTGTTTCAACCCCATGTCCAGATTTGCAACTAAATGCGTGGTTGAATGGACTCTTTTTTCTGGCACTTTTCTAATCTGGGGGTCAGCACAGGTTTAATGGTCATACTGCGGTCCAGGGGCATGTTCTAGTCTTTGTCCAGTTCTCAACTAATTGGGGGTTCAAAGACTTCTTCTTCGGGCACATTTTTTATCTGTGGGGCATGCAGGTTTTTTGGGTTCATCGCTGAAGTGTTCCAGGACAGGGATTTCAATGTCCAGTTACAATAATATGATGTCAAAATAATACTGCCTTTGGCACTTTTAATTTGGTGGGTGATGCAGGTTTAAGGGTCATGCTGTGGTACAGACAGGTTAGTGATGTCGCTGGACTTTTTTTCTGTGGCCTTTTTATAGCCTACGTGTATGTTGCTCATAGATGTAGCAGGTTAGCCATTTGACTGTTGTCGGCTGATAATTTCCAGCTTCTCCAGACCAGTTGGGTGTAAGAATGGAAGGTGTTGTTGCATCTCCCATCAGACTTAATGTCATCGTCATAATCAACTGTCTCACATATCGAATAAAACCTTATCGTATGGTGGACAGACTATTGGTCCTATCGCCCGATGTCGATAGCCAACGTAATCGCTCAACACTAGTCTCTAACCCTGCATTCTTCCTCTTTGCATGATTGCAGTAAGACAAACTTAAAATCGATTTCAAGTTGAAAATGAGATAGCCAACCTCTGTACTTGCCTATGACAATCTGTCCTGTAGAGAGACTTCAATGCTGTCATGGGTAAAAGGGGTGATAATGGTTTTTGGGCCAAGGTTAGCAGTATTTTTGAAACTACAGAGTTTGTGATTTATATGTGTGCTTATGTGGTGGATATGTATCGTGAGTGGGCAAATGGCAAAATTACAAATAAGCAGCGTGGTAACTGCAGAGAACCACATGGCATTGATTTGAGTGGTGAATGTCTGTTACCTTTTACATTTTGGTCTGGGAAATGGCATTTTCTCGGCTCACTCAATCATGGGAAATTCACTCTCAAGCAATTTAGCTATAAATCCATTCTTGCAGATCACATACACATGCATGCCGATTGTTTTACCTGGGCTTTTGGGATCTTTTAGCAATGCAATGCAACGTGTCACACAGCTAGAAATATCCGACATAAGTGGATTACCAAAACTTTCAAGTACCACCCTTGCCACTTAACTCTCCAGATCTGAACCCGATTGAGTATATGTGGGACCACCTCGATCATTGTGTTCACTCTATTGATCAAACTGGTTTACTCACCACCAAACATTCAATTAATTTAGTGAAATAAAATGTCCATCACCGAGATGCGGATTTATATGAGGTATGATTATAGAAAAACGTTTTTCACAATCATTGGGAAAAAAGGGTGGTGTTGGACATTCATAAACTTCTGAAATCAAAGTACAATTAAAATATTCTCTTTACTAGAAATAATACTAAAACATTCACAGCCATATTCATGAAATAAAATGATTAAAACTCCATCAACATTGGCTACACATTTCGGGCTACAAGGCTAGAACTCATAGTTTGTTGTTAAGTGAATCTGAACAAGTTTAAAATGAAACGATGGACCGATGAGTGTCCAAATATCAATCATACATAACAATCATTATGTAGCACAGAATCAGCCAGGAACGAACATAAGAAAAATATCATTATTTATAATATATTTGTCAACTGACAAAACATATCTAATAGGGCTTGTTCACACGGCGTTTTGGATCTCTCTTTCTCTTTATGGATCCGTTTTTGGCACTTGAAAAGCGCATCTAGAAAGCGGATCCACAAAACGGATCTCTCTCTCTCTCTCTCTCTCTCTCTCTCTCCCTCTCCCCTTCTCTCTCGCCCTCTCCCCTTCTCTCTCCCTCTCCCCTTCTCTCTCGCCCTCTCCCCTTCTCTCTCTCCCCTTCTCTCTCTCTCTCCCCTTCTCTCTCTCCCCTCTCTCTCTCCCCCTCTCTCTCTCCCTCTCTCTCTCCCCTTCTCTCTCTCCCCCTCTCTCTCCCTCTCTCTCTCTCTCTCTCTCTCTCCCTCTCCCCCTCTCTCTCTTCCCTTCTCTCTCTCTCTCTCCCTCTCTCCTTCTCTCTCTCCTCTCTCTCCCCTCTCTCTCTCTCCCCTCTCTCTCTCTCCCCGTCTCTCTCTCTCCCCGTCTCTCTCTCTCTCTCCCCCTCTCTCTCCTCTCCCTCTCCATCCGCTTTAAGAAAAAGCGCAGTGCAGAAGAGCTCTCAAAAGCGCATCGCTGATCTCCTGTGGGAAAAGCGGTGCGCTTTTGCCATTCAACTCAATGTTAATCACACTGACAATTGTTTGATCCATTTTGCGGATCCATAAAACGGATCACAAAAACACGGTGTGAACAAGCCCATATACAGCAGGTATGATCTAAAATTAAGACCATTCGGGAAACGTGTTAAGTTGAAAAATCCAAAATGCCTCTCTATTGTATAGCAGAAATTTCCAGTCTCCTCCCCAGCTGGGCATTTTAACTCTTATATAGCAAAGAAACAGTGAAGATCAGAATCGTGATGCTCAATGAAGTGTTAAGCTGCCCCCTTAACATTATTCATGCCTTTCTGAATAAAGTGAATATGCTAAGCAATGTGTATTTTTAACCAAACCAAACCTGATTGATTTCAACGCAACCATGTTCGGTATCATTAGTAGCAATTTCTGCAATGCAACATTGAGATTTTAATGTCACATGGCAAAAGTTGTCATGTAGCTCTAACTTGTTAGTCCACAGCATAAAGTAAACCCTGTTGGTTGCTCAAACCAGTGCAGGGCTTCTCACTATTTTTCTGTTGGAGCTTCACGAGATAGAAAATGTCAATGTTTTGGCCTTACGCTTGATCATAGATGATGCTAATTAAAAAAAAAAAAAAAAAAACACTTTATCTTTAAATTCAATTCCTGAACCTTTTGTAACATACAATACACACAAAAGGAATCAATTTTGTTACTAAAACAGAGATTGCTACAATCAAATAAAATAAAAATCTGCACATGGTATGATCACTTCTGTCAAAACTTCCTCCTCAGCTACACCTGGGGGGTGAAAGAAATGTCAATATGAAAAGAACTGATCTGTTGTGGATACTGTAGTTGGTCAGTTCACCAATGTTAAGCACTTGCTTGCTTAGTCATCAGTCGTATCTAGTCTGGTGTAAATCCAGGTGCTGGTGGGTTCTGATATTGTACATTCTAATATATTTTCTGGTTTATTTAAAGTCAGTCATAGATATTTTAAACATACGGATGAGAATAACAAATACTGTTCGTGGCAGGAAGCATTATGGATTCAAGATATACAGATGGAAACTGAAACTATATGTAGTTTGAATGTGAGACATGATATTCAGATTAGTTCTACATTCACATTAGACATTCTTATTTTCATTGTTGTGGTATTCAACTTACAAAGGTGTTTAAAAACAACACTAACCTAACATTGACAATGAGAGCTGTCAGGAAAACCTGCCGAGCCCACTCAAGGGTCGACGGCCTGACTTGGGGTGCATCGTGACATTGCCTTCCCCCTAGGGGTGCACAAGGTCAGCCGGATATGGTTTCACAGTTAACCCCTGTCCACACGGGCACAGGAAGACCCAGGGAGTGCGAGAGGATACCCCACTCGCCCACAACCCTGAACGGCTGGGAGAGATCTGTTTACCCACACTGGTTAAACAGAGCTCTGTCAGCCCAGTAAACTGCCAGCATTTCCTCGTTCATTATGACCGGTCCATTACCGACGTACAACAAGGCCAGGAACCAGCCTTGGGGGTAGCTATTAAAGACTGAGAATAAGACAGGTGAGATCGATGATCAAGACAACAGACGAGCCCAGATTAAAGTTTAGAGATTGAATTAGACTTGGAGTGTGCACTAGACAAACAAGATCTATCTAGGGACAATTCTATACAGATATTGGTCAGAGGTGCAAACATGGATGTGGTTACAGACAAAGACGCAGCAAGATGTGTGAATTTACCTTAGGTGAGCCTTGTGCTGGCCTACATCGGGGTGAATGTGGCCTGCTGGTTCTGGACGCTCCTGTACGCTCGGTGTAACCTCTCCCAATAGAAACCACACTGGGAAAAGCCAGATTTCGACTTATTACAGTACTGGGACAGCCCCTGTCGCTCACCCTTCCCACACACGGTCATGCCCCTGGGACAGCCTGCACCACTCACCGTCCTCTTGGGCCATGCGTGTCTTGTGGCTTGAAACACAAATAGGGACCATAGTTTTATAAATTTAAGGCAGGGCATTGGCACTGAACTCAAGCCTGTGATACATAAGACGGATGGGCCTTAGCTACAACCTGATACTAAAAATGGCCTCCTGCGCCCTCACCTGTCTGAACTTTGCTGTTTCTCCCTTCTCGGATGTCATACAAACAACAACAGGCAGTGACCGCTACACGTGTCGAGGAAGTTTCATATTTTTAATCATATGGAAATCGGGGTGGACTGTTATGAACTGTTCTCCCATAAATCCTTATGAAATATCGGTGCCTTTCAGTCTGGCATGACCCTATTGTTGTCCAGGTCTGTGAGAGCCCATGTGTCTTAGCCTGAGCCAGGTACTAACGAATTTAATTGAGAATTCTTTGATGTGCCGAACTCCTGCTAGGTTGGAACTCCTTCTCTGTCCATTTGTTATAGCAGAGATCCTGCTTGTCTTGTGCCAAATTGATGGTTTCCTGTGACTGCTGCCATCTGAGTGAGTTTGTGTTGGAGGGGTGGGGTTGACTATGTTATTTTTGTGTAGTTTTCCTCACAAGAGCATCATGTGCAAGGTACATATTTTATATGCTATACAAAGTCAGACAAAGGAAATGTTATAACATACAGTTGTGTCATTTAGAATGGAGTCAGTATCAAATAGGCACTATCACAGAGATGTAACACTTAATAGAATATTAAACATTAGTCTTTTTTATCATTTTATTTTCCATAACATAGCTGTTATATATTAATACGTCTAAAAAGTGCCTATTAACTAAATTGCATGTTTTCTCTTCAAGGTTCGGGATGATGTTTACCAGAAAATATTGACCAATAATCTTCCTAATCTGTTAGAGTATGGAAACATTACAGCTTTGACACAACTCTGGTGTTCTGGACAGATAACCAACTTTGAATATCTAACACACTTGAACAAACACGCTGGACGATCTTTTAATGACTTAATGCAATATCCTGTTTTTCCATTTATACTCAGTGATTACAAGAGTGAAACACTTGACCTTAGCAACACCTTAATTTACAGGTATGTATATGACTTGTTAATTCATTTTCTGCTTCTTGTGCAGATATACAATAAACAACATAAAATAGTTAAATTGACTTTGTTACAGTATCTTGCAAAAGTGAGTACACCCCTCACATTTTTGTAAATATTATATTATGTATTTTTATAGCACATCACTGAAGATATGACACTTTGATATAATGTAGTCAGTTTACAGCTTAAATAACTGTGTACCCTCATTTTCTTTAGCAAGGCAGTGGTCAGCTTGGTCGTATTTCAGATTGTTTTTATGTTGGAATACTGCCCTACGGCCACCCCAGTTTCGACTAACAGAGGGTGCGCTTACACTACTGCTTCCAGTTTGTCACATCTTACATGTCTGGAATTTTGGTTACCATACAATGAACTGTAGACTACCATCCACAGCTGGCATCCACTCATGCAGGCCCCAACCTCTTGAAAATTCCCTCCACAATGACTATATACAAGTATCAATCTCTTGTCTTTGTACTCCCGTTACATCGCACACCTCACAACTTGGCACCATCTGAAACAAATAAATGTATCTTGGTCTCATCAGTCCACAGGACAGTTCCATTAATCTATGTCCTCAGTCTGCTTGTCTTCAGGAAACTGTTTGCAGCCTTTCTTGAGCATCATCTTTAGAAGAGGCTTCCTTCTGGGATGACAGCTATGCAGACCAATTTGAGGCAGTGTATGCTTTCAGGCTCCCACCCATTCAACCTCTGCAGCAATGGTGGCAGCACTTCTACGTCTATTTTGAAAAGACAGTCTCTGGATGTAACACTAAGTATGTGCACTCAACTTCTTTGGTTGACTATGGTAGGGCATGTTGTGAGTGGAAACTGTCTGGTTAAACCGCTGTATTGTCTTAGCCACCATGCTGCAGCTCAGTTTCAGGAGTGTTGGCAATTTTCTTATCGCCTAGGCTTTTTTATGTAGAGCAACAATTCTTTTTTCCAGATCCTCAGAGAGTTCTTTGCCTTGAGGTGCCATGTTGAACTTCCAGTGACCTGTATAAGAGAGTGTGAGAGCGTTAACACCAAATTTAACACACCTACTCCCCATTCACACCTGAGAACTTGTAACTCATAGACTTCATGGCACCTTTGAGGGAAAATGGTTAATTAGACACAACTTGTCCATTTTCACTTCAGGGTGTACTCACTTTCGTTGCCAGCGGTTTAAACATTGATGGCTGTGTGTTGAGTTATTTTGAAGGCACATACAAAAAATTGGAGTGTTTATTTTGAAATGACGCCGAATTTATAATGGTATACAAGATGTACACTGACTTCTTTACATTGTATCAAAGTGGCATATCTTCAGTGTTGTCGCATGAAAAGATGATTACTATTTTTACAAAAATGTAAATGATGTACTTTTTGTGAGATAGTGTAGATCTTCTTTGCTAAGGAGTAAAGCATAGATGCTGAGCTTGGGTGATTTGACTCAGTATTTTACATGTACAAATGCAGCCCAAACTTGCCCCAGATTATACAAGAAAGCTGAAATGGAGCAAATAGTTCTGTAAAAGTTATGTTCACAGTGCAATATTTCTACAAGGGTTTCTGCTAAATATCTGCACGTAAACTGCACGCATATGTTTTTACATACCGTAGGTTGTATTGCGAATTTCAGCTCTTTAATTATAGGTTACTTTTTATGTTAGAGCATGCTACAGATTTATATTTAATAAGCACGCACACATACCTCCTTTGATATTTTTTGAAGTACAGAAATAGTGCTTATTTCTCTGAAGTCACATGAATTGTGGTTTTTTGGGGGGGAAAAAGAAATGGTTTAAGTGTTAAGTTAAACCTAAGAAAACACTATTTTACCCTTTTCCATGCAGGAGAGGAAACTTCTATAAAATTGTGTTTGACCTTCAGTAACAGTCACTTGTGTTGTCCTGTGCTATGGTGAGCTGCTATGTTCTGTCTTGCAGCCTTGCCATTTGTCAATCTTTAAGCTTCACTTGTTTGTGTCTCCTACATATTTTTTTTTTTCTGAAGGAATCTTGTGAAACCTATTGCTGTTCAATCAAAAGAGAAGGAAGATCGGTACATAGATAATTACAAGGTATGTAACATAGTTTCAACATTTTTAAATATGACATGTGCACACCTTCAGTTACAAGTGAACCGTTTAGTTTGCAGTTAATCTCAATCATCCTACAAAAAGACAACTAAACCAAGAATCCAAACAAAAAATATTTGGTTAGGATATGAGGTTTGATTGTTTATCCAAATTAAAAATTAACCCAGAAGTGTGTGTGTTGATACATCATCGAAAGAATGATCGACATCTCCAAAATATCAGCACAATCTTTCTCCTTATTAAAAGTTTTGCAAGGGTTTTTATAACCTTTGTTTGTAGGAAAACAGATAGATAGTATATCTTTATTGGACAAGACAAAATAAACAACATTTAAGCAACACCTTTTCCTTATCATTCATTATTATAACTATCCCCTCATTTTGGTTGGTGAGTTTATTAGCAGACTATTCCTTTACTTATTCTAAAAGCTTTTATTTGCCTATGTCTATGTTCTACTATGCATGGCATAAATATTATCTTTGGCTTTTGCTCTAACCAAGCATTGCATTCAGTGTACGGCCTTGTAAAGCAGTGGCACTAATTTTGGTACAAAACAAGTAGCATTGTTTGCAATTTTACAGCCATAGTGTCTGGACATAAGATAAACAAAAAGGGGAAGGTTTGCATGGAACAGAAAAATATGAGTTTAAGTTTCTTAAGGATATGTTTAAATGGTGTGTTGAAAAATGCATCAAAAAGTGCTGCGTAAATGGTATCCAACACACAGGTGTGTGTTTGGTTGCGTTTTGGCTGCAGCAGGAATGCACCCTATAGTTTTAAATAGGGTGTCTGCTGCGTCTTTTGGATCAAGAATTGACATGACAATTCTTTGAACGGATCTGAAAGACGCATCAGAAAAATGCATGTAAACACGCATCAGCGATCACTCGTCTGAACGCCAATGTGTGTTTTACATTGAAAGCAATGTAAAATCACACTGCACATTGTTAGATGCGTACTTGGGTCTGTTTAGGGTCCGAAACACGGATCCAAACACGCATCTATAAACGTATGCAAACACGGAGTCAGCACGCCGTGTGAACATACCCTAGCAGGAAGGAAGATGTAGAAATAAATTGTCGGCCATTTTGCCTGTTCATTTAAAGACTGCTAACTTTTAATCCCATTTATTCTATAGAGACTATGAGAAGAATTTTTAAAGAATGTAATATCCATAACAATAGTTTCTTGACCCCGTTGTGTCCTGTGTCACAAAATTTCAAAACATTAAAATAGGAAAGCAGTATGTACTTCCTTTAGGAGGCAACTATGTTTTTCTTCCCTCTACTACTGATGAAGGTGAAATAGAAGGTTAACCCCATTAAGACCAACCCAAGTGGCAAAACGGAGGGTTTCATTGTTTAGATGCTGCAGCAAGCTTTTAAGCCTCCACAACAAGTGTAATGCTTTATTTAGAGAAACTCTGCTGTTAACATTGGTATTAATAGTACCAGCAATTTGGACTAGCCTAAGCCTTATAAAGTAATATATTGTATACAGGCAGTCCCCAGGTTACAAATGGAATAGGCACTGTAAGTCGAATTAGTATGTACGTTGGAACAGGTACATTGCAGAAAAAGGGTTAACACTCCTTTTACATTAGTTTTGCTGTATCTGCTCCTGTTTAGAAGATATCACCTCACTTTCTGTATCTCATGTGCTGCTGTGGCATGCTGGCACTTGTAGTTTCACAGCTCCTGGCTGCTGTTCATCATGAAACTACAAGTGCCAGCATACCACAGCAGCACATGTTAAACACATGTACTAATTGGCACCAATACAACTAGTACATGTGTGGTGTGGGATGTTGGCAGTTGAAGGTCCTCAAATACATATGCCAGCATGTCACACATGTACTAGTTGTATTGGTGCTGATACAGTAGAGTGCTGTTTTTGGGGTGGTGTAGAGGGACTGGAAGCAGTAAGAACAGGGCCGACAGCACAAGACCAGAGTAGCAGATCTGTTGTTCTGGCCTGAAGATGGAGGTTCCCAGCATAAGTTGGGTCGGTGGGCGGGAGGAAGGTAAAAAAAACCTAAAAAAAAATGCTGTACAAAGTTGGCGGGGGAAGGCTTTCATTGTTCCAGCATTATTATAGGGTAAGACTCCGTGTGCGATGTTAGCACCCCATAAGTCTCCATTTGTAACTAGAAGACAAATGTAAGTCGGCTCATTGTAAGTTGGGGAGGACCTGTATTTAGAAATCCATACAAATATATGTAAGACAATGTCCTATGGATGATACCTCTGTATAATTGAATGGTCGTATAGTGACCACATATTACTGTGACACAAGGAGAAAGTATCACAGTACTGTTACTGACCAAACCAAGACTGACATTATCAATGATACCACTATACAAAGATCAAATAATACAGCAACATCATGACAACAAATCACCACCACATGGTGACTGAATAATACTGCCACACCATGACCAGATATCACCACCACATAGTGACTGAATAGTACTTCAACAGCATGACCACATATCGCCACCAAATAGGAACTGAATAATACTGCCACACCATGACCATATATCACCACCACACAGTGACTCAATAATACCACCATTCTGATCCTGAATATAAACCATTACACTTCTACCAATATTCCTGCCATACAGTGACCATATTGGGGTAGATACCAATTGTACACAGGTTCTGCAGACATAAGTGATTACAGTACAGTTACATTTAGTGACTCACAGGTGACATCTTTTCTGATGGGAGTCATATCCCTTTCTCCATTCATTCCAGATCGCCATGACAGCTTCTCCCAGCCACGTCCCTGCCGAATTAACGACACAAGCATCTTAGACTCTGCACTTTTCCAGCACCTCCCTACCAATTCCTAAAGGCACAGTCTGAAGGGAGACACATGACCAACCCCCGTCGGAGATTGTGGTGCGGCTGTGGCCTGTACTCCATCCCCTGCACTCCCAGATGATCAGCCACAGCCATGACCTTCAAATGATCAACAAGGGCTGGTGTCCGAGAGTGTTTATTAAAATAGTTTTTTTTAGTTTTATTTCTGTGTTATTTTTTGTTCCATTTAATTCCAGTGATCGTAATAGAAGTGTCTGTCAGATGCCTCCAGTATTAACCCTCAGGCTTGGTGTCAGCCAGCGGGGGTTTACATCATCCCAAGACTGACACTAACCCCGTGTCACTAATACTCCAGTACCCAATGCACCAGGGGTATTGGGAAGAGCCGGGTAAGTGTCAGAATTGGACCGTCTGATGCGACGGTCCGCTTCTGGAGCAGCTTTGGGCTGGTACTCTTAGAATGAAAAGGGACCAGTATCGATGTACCTTCCCATTCTGATATTATCAGGCTGCAGCTGTCGGTTTTACCATGACTGGTTATGGAAATTGGGAGGGACTCCATGTTTATTTTTATATCCCAGAGGCGGACCATCACATGAGCAGGTCTGCTTCTGTGGTTATCTGACTCTTCCTCTGTGGGGTAACAGTGACACAGGGTTAGCATTAGACTTGCGGTGATCAAAGCCACCGCTGGCTGACACCAGGCCTGAGAAATAGTAATAGAGAGGTGTCTGTCAAATACTGCCATTACCATCACTGGAATAAAAGGAAAATAACACACAGAAACAGAAAAAAATACTTTATTTAAATAAACTCTCCCTGACACCAGTCTTCGTTTACCATTTTATTAAAGAAATAGATGCAACGCTGGTCCGACATAGTCCACCGAATCCATAATAGCCGAAAAGGGAAACTTATTAAAAAAAAAAAACAACCACCACCCTACAAATGGGGCATCACCCAGCTTTCCGGGATGCTGACTAGACTATTCCAGAAAAGCTGCTTGGCCCCCATCCCCCACAACAGACACCCAGCTTTTCTGGACGACTGCTGTGTACAATGTTGTCCAGCCTTCTGGGGCGGCTTTGGGCTGGTATTCTTAGAATGAAAAGGGACCAGTATCAATGTACCTTCCCATTCTGATATTATCAGGCTGCAACTGTCGGTTTTACCATGACTGGTTATGGAAATTGGGAGGGACTCTATGTTATTTATGTTTATATCCCAAAAATGGACCATCACATAAGCAGGTCCGCTTCTGTGGTTACTTGGCTCTCCATCTGGTGCGTTAGGTAATGGGGTAATAGTGACACAGGGTTAGCATCAGACTTGCGGTGATAAAAACCACCTCTGGCTGACACCAGGCCCGAGCAATAGTAATAGAGAGGTGTCTGTCAAATACTGCCATTACCATCACTGGAATAAAATGAAAAAAAATCAAGGAACAGAGAAAATACTTTATTTAAATAAACACTCCCTGACACCAGCCCTCGTTAACCATTTTATTAAAGAACTAGATGCAACGCTAGTCCGACATAGTCCACCGAATCCCTCATAGCCCAAAAGGTAAACCTATTTAAAAAAAAAATAAAAAATACAACCACCACCCTACAAATGGGGCATCACCCAGCTTTCCGGGATTGCTGACTAGCCTATTCCAGCCTACCCACGAATAGCCTATCCAGGAAATCTGCATGGCCCCCATCCTCCACATCCCCCAGCTGTGGATTACCGTAATTATGGGGCGCTTTTTTTCAGCATATTGAGTGCAGTACGCCGCAAAATACGCAGTGAAATGCGCTCCAAAATAAGCCATGTGAACATACCCTTAGAGTTCCAGCCCGCAGCCTCCCAGAAACGGACCATCACATTAGATGGTTCCCTTTGACGGTTACCTGAACAGGTCTGTAGCTATAGCGACTGGAGGACTGATGCAGCACATACAACAGGGAATATCTAGGAACAGGTACGAGACTGTTAATGGACACATATTGCAAAGTGACTTGTTCTTGCAAGATGTTTACCATAAAAAGAAATCCTTGTAGTGAGACAACCACTTTAACTGATGCAAACAGAAGTTCTGTTTTTTAACTAATCTTGTTTAAGGATCCATCGAGAAAACAGATTTTCTTTTCCATTTTCATCAGTTTTCATTAAAAATTGATCACTTTGTTTTTTTTATGTATGAAATTTGGCTGCACATTCCCAGAAAAATTTACAGATGTTTAACCCCTTTCCACAAATGGACGTACACAAATGTCCTGCACATCATGCGGGCTCACAAGCAGGCCCCACACGATCACGACATGGGACATTATGGGCATTGCCAGGCATGGTGAATGACAGTTGTCATAGAGACCAGCATAGCAGTTCTGCTCTGTACTGATTGTATCACTGATACAAAGCCCCTGTGGGAAAAAGTAAAACACGAGAAATAAAATAAAAACATGTACACCACCCTTTTCCTCTTTACAAACGCCAGTTGCCCAGAAAAAGATAAAAAATAAAGTACCGTGTATACTCAAGTATAAGCCGACCCGAATATAAGCCGAGGAACCTATTTTTCCACAAAAAACTGAGAAAACTTATTGACTCAAGTATAAACCTAGGGCCACATATATGAAACTATTTAGGTCTAAAACTCACTTTTTTGCCCATAGGTCACTATGGGCAAAAAAGGGAGTTTTAGACCTAAATAGTTTCATACATGTGGCCCCTAGTGTGGGAAATGCAGTGGCTACTGGTAAATTTCAAAAATAAAAATGGATACCAATACAATTTTAGGCAGTTTAATGTCCCCCCATAGGCAGGTAGAGGCTTGTAAATGTCCCTCATAGGCAAATATAGGCAGGTATATGTCCCTCATAGGCAAGTATAGGTCCCTCCATAGGAAGTTATAGGCAGGTATATGCCCCCCCCCATAGGCAGGTATAGGCAGTTTAATGTCCCCCATAGGCAGGTACATGTCCCCCATAGGCAGGTTATAGGCATGTATATGTCACCCATAGGCCTGTATAGGCAGGTATATGTCCCCAAAGGTAGGTTATAGGCAGATGTATGTCCTCATCGGCGGGTTATAGGCAGGTATTTGTCCCTATAGAATCACCAATTCAATAAGGTCCAATACTTAAATCAAAGTCGTCATATCACAATAAAGAAATACAATGACACAAAGAATCATGTATAAAAAGATATATATTAACAATCTTTATTCATTCAGAAATAAATATCAAAAACTGATATATCACATTTAGAACAAGTTAAAGGCTAAAAACAATTAAAAAATAGTACTCATATAAACCAAGGCATACAAATCCCACCATTCCTGAATGTAAAATGTGTTTAAATATAGCATTTTCAATATTAATGTAATAATATTAAAGTGTCATACATAAAAAAAATCAAGTGATTAAATAATATATAGACACATATACCAATATAAACCAATGAAAACATCAACTCATCCGACAATAAACAAGCCCCTACACATCTCTGTACACAGAAAAATAAAGCTAGCATGTCATTTATAGCACACGGTGACCCGATAATTAAAGTATAACTGCGTTCCCTCATCCCCATTTTCATGGCCCAATGCTAAAAAAAAAACTATGGAACACCTGTGCGGCCAAAATGCACAATCAATTAAGATCGTTGGAGCTAGGTCGCAGGCAGGAGGAGGGAATAAATGGAATAAATCTCCTACCAGACGCCCCCGGGAAGTGAAAGTCCCTTACCGGGCCATCTGTGACGTCACCATGCCCGAAATGCATTGTGGACATGGGGACTTACAGTTGCCATGGAGACCAGCACACAGCAATAAGCTGTGTGCTGATCTCCTATTGTATGAACGATTTCACGATCGTTCATACAATTCCCCTCTGGGGAAAAGTGAAAAAAGTGTACAAAAGTAAAACAAAAAATAAAAAAAAAGGTGAAAAAGTAAAGCACAAACACGAAAAAATAAAATAAAAACACGTACACCGCCCTTTTCCCCTTTACAAACAGCAATCGCCCCAAAAAAGATCAAAAATAAATTAAGTGCCCATATTTGGTATCGCCGCATGCGTAACGACCTGCCCTATAAATATGTAATGTTAATTAACCCGTACGGTGAACGCTGTTAAAAAAAAATTAATCAAAGAACTGCAATTTTTGTTCATCCCGCAGCACAGAAAATGAAATAAAAAGCGATCAAAAACTATAAGCGCCAAAGTTGTACCAATTAAAACGTCAATTCATCCCACAAAAAATAGTCCTTACATGTCTCTATATACGGAAAAATAAAAAGGTTATGGCTATCAGAATATAGCGATGCATAAATATTGTTTTACACAATAGAAACATTTTTTTTTTTTATTAAAGTGCTTCCACATTAAAAAACTATATAAATTGTGTATCGCCGTAATTGTATCGACCCACAGAGTAAAATTAGCACGTCATGGATACTACATGGTGAGCACTGTTAAAAAAAAAAAAAAATTGCAGTATTTTCTTCACCATGCCTTCCAAAAATGGATTTAAAACTGATCAAAAAGTCTTGTCCCCCCAAACATCATACCAATAAAAAAGTCAATTCATCCCGCAAAAAAAAAGCTGCTATACAGCTCCATACACAGTAAGTTATGGTTCTCAGACTATAGCGATGCAAAAACGTGTTTTCTTTTTTGAATAAAAGTATTTTTATTGTGTAAAAGCAGTAAAACATAAAAAAAATAGAAATTGGGTATCGCTGTAATCGTATCGACCTGCTGAGTAAAGCTAGGATGTAATTTATACCGCACTATGGCCGCTGTAACAAATAAAAATAAAAAATACTACTAGGATTGCTGTATTTTGTTCAATGGCCTCACAAAAGCCTTAATAAAAAGTGATCAAAGCATCATATGCCCCCATTATGGTACTAATAAAAACACCAACTCATCCCGCAAAAAACAAGCCCATAATCAGCTCCATTTACAGAAAAATGAAAAAGTTATGGCTGTCAGAATAGGACAACATAAAAACTAAATTTTTATAGACCTATTTCTATTGTGTAAGAGTAATAAAACATAAAAAACTATATACAATTGATATAATTGCAATTGTACCGAACCACATAGTAAAGTTATTTTGTCATGTATCCCGTACGGCAAACACTGTGAAATTGAAGCCCAAAAAACAATGGTGGAACTGTGTGGGCCCCCCCCCCCTCACCATTTTCATGACCCAATGCTAAAAACAACTATGGAACACCATTGCGCCCAAAATGCACATTACACCCCTAGATGAGATCCCTGATGGTGTTGAATCCAAAATGTGGTGATTTCTGGAAGGTTTCACTTGTTCTGGTACTTTGGGGGCTTTGCAAATGCGACATAGCACCACCAAAATCTGCGTTCCACAAGCCAAATAGCCCTCCCTCCATTGTACACCCTGCCATATGCCCAAACAGCAGAAACAGAACTTGGAAGAAATTGCATAACACAATTTGGGGTGCTTTTTTCCAGGATTTCTTGTAAAAATTAAACATTTTCAGCTAAAAAAATTGTGAAACACCTGTGGGGTCGATATACTCACTACACCCCTGAATATATTCTTTAAGAGGTGTAGTTTCCAGTATGGGTTCTTTTTAGGGGTGTTTATTAAGTTTTAGTGCCTTAAACCTGAAATGGTGCCTAAATAAAATTTTAATGATTATGAGACCCCAGAGTCTGGTAGGTGCTCCTCCTACTCTGAGGCTTGTGGTTGAGCCAAATAGCACACTAGGGCCACATATGGGATATTTCTGAAAACAGCAGAATCTGGAGAATCAATATTAAGTTGCATTTCCCTAGTCAAATCTACGGTTTTCTTGTGAATAATGGATAAAAATTTAAAATCTGCAAAAAAAGTTAAATTTTGAAATTTCACCTCCACTTTGCTTTAATTCCTGTGAAACACCTAATGGGTTAATAAACTTCCTAAATGCTGTTTTAAATACTTTACGGGGTGTAGTTTCTTATATGAAGTCATTTATGGGGGTATCTAACATACAGGTCAATCAAAGTCACGTTAGATCTGGACTGGTCCCTAAAAAAGGTGTATTGCAAATTTTCTTGAAAATGTGAAAATTACTACTAATTTTCTAAGCCCCCTAATGTCGTTAAAAAAAAAATAAAAAATTAAAAAAAGTATGCCAACCTACAGTAGACATACGGCAGATGCTAGCTATAAACTATTTTGAGTGGAATACTCTTACACGCAGATATTTTTGAAGTTTGAAAATTATTCAACTTTTTCACGGTACTTTAATATTTTTCACAAATAAAGACTTTTTGGACCAAAATTTCTTACTATCTTAAAGCACAATGTGTCACAAGAAAACAATCTCTGAATCATGTGGATAGGTAAAAGTGTTAAAAAGTTATTCTCACATAAAGTGACAGATGTCAGATTTAAAAAATGGGGCTCTGTCAGAGAGGCCAAAACTGGCTCCTGTGTTAAGGGGTTAAATAAGTGAATGACTATTCTTTTCCGTTTTCTTATTACAAAACTGAATAGAACAACGGAAAGCCAAACGCAGATGTGAACCACACCTAAGAAACTTTACATCATCTTGTTATGATCATGTTTTGTTATATAGCATACTTCAGAATTATGCAGTTGTTTTCTTTAGGGGGGTTTCAACCCAACTAAAAAACATGAAACAAAACTGAATGATTTAAGTTATAAAAAGTAAAAGATAATCTTGCTCACTCTTTACCAGTCTGCAGGATTTTCTATATGTCCTGTGTTTTGCACAAATCCTGCAGAGAACATGAGTTAATTTCTTTCTGATCTGTTTTATTTTAGAGCGTTTAAGTGGAAGGGCCAGAATTTAGGCAGTAAAGTTGGGGTTAACTTATGTATCCTACTCCACATAGCACAAAGGGAGGGGTGGGTGGTTTCTATTTCAGCCACTTGTCTTACAGCCCAATAGAGGACAGTAAAGATATTTTTTTTCAAATTTATTTCACCATTTTGATTGCAGATAACCTTACTAAATGCAAGGTTATGCACATGGGAAGGAAAATCCATTCCATGATTACTTGTTAAAGGGGTTTTATCGTTTCATCGTTTGGCAGCCGTTTATACTGGTTGTTAAGGAGAGCTGATGAAATGGAGGGGCGTGTTTCTCCTCCCAGCAGGGAATACCTTCTCTCTCTGCAGACACGCCCCAAAGTGTGCACGTGAGAATTAATTCTGTGTGAGCAGGGGGGAAGTGGAGAGATTCTCAGCTGTCGGAGACTGAGGAATCATTGGAAGTGAAAAGCTAAGTGTAACTCAATACTATATATATATATATATACACACTCAATATATCTACATTTCTCGCACTCTCTACATACTTTGTAACTAGAATGGGAATTTCACATTCAGGACTCTGGGAAAGATGAGTGGTTTTGTTTTCTCTCTCACACACAGTGATATATACTGCAGATTATTACACCTCTGACCTCTACAGATCTGCAGAACAAAACTATACACTTTTTGTGTTTTTGTTTACATGGGACTGCACAAGATATCTCTCTCTGCTGCAGGACCACTGATCGCTGTCAGTGAACGCAGCAAACCCCACACCGCACATGTCAGCTGATTGCTGTCAGTGAACGCAGCAAACCCCGCACCGCACACGCCGTTTTATTGCTGTCAGTGAACGCAGCAAACCTCACACCGCACATGTCGACTGATTGCTGTCAGTGAACACAGCAAACCCCGCACCACACACGTCAACTGATTGCTGTCAGTGAACGCAGCAAACACCGCACACGTCGACTGATTGCTGTCGGTGAACACAGCAAACCCCGCACCGCACACGTCGACTGATTGCTGTTGGGGAACGCAGCAAACCCCGCACCGCACACGTCGACTGATTGCTGTCAGTGAACACAGCCAACACCTCACACGTCAACTGATTGCTGTTGGTGAACGCAGCAAACCCCGCACCGCAGACGTCGACTGGTTGCTGTTGGGGAACGTAGCAAACCCCGCAAAGCACACGTCTACTGATTGCTGTCAGTGAACGCAGCAAACCCCGCACCGCACACGTCGACTGATTGCTGTCAGTGAACGCAGCAAACCCCACACCGCACACGTCGACTGATTGCTGTCAGTGAATGCAGCAAAGCCCGCACCGCACACGTCGACTGATTGCTGTCCGTGAACGCAGCACACCCCGCACACGTGATGGCATTCTTTCTCTCTCTCTTTTTCTCTCTCTCATCCCCGTTCACAAATGTACCTGCGCACTCCGTGCACAGTTACTCCGTCTCACGCACGTTCCCGAATACGACCGGGGGCGGAACTCATCTCCGTGCACACATGTCCCTGCTCCCTCCCACATACACAGCCTCTCCCATGCTACTACTCCTGACGCATGTTCCCGAATAAAACCAGGGGCAGGACCTGGGTGTAACCCTCCCAGAGCTCTCTCTCACTTCCAAGAATTAAACAAACAGCCCATTCTCTTAAACCATAGCACTTTGTTTATGGTAACCAAGGGCCTACAAACTTAGATTTTTGGTTAAAAGTGACATGGAGAAGGACTTGGGAATCCTTGTGTACAGTAAACCTAATTGTAGCAGCCAGTGTCAGGCAGTAGCTGCCAAGGAAAATAGGATCATTTTACTTGTTTGACATATGTTATGTATGTAACCTCACCTTGAATTGTACAGCACCCTAGAATTAATAGAGTTTTAAAATAAATAATAATGGGGAGCATTGAAAGGGGCATTAGAGACACACGATGAGAACATTATTTAACAATTATATAAGTCAGTGGTCAGACCAGACAGGGAATATTGTGTAGCATTTTGGGCATAAGAAAGACTAAGAAAGAGTAACTATGTGACTACTATCCTAAAAGGGTAGTCTTTGGGTGTCTCCAGCTGACTACCATGGGAAAGCTAGATTAACCCAAATAGGAACAGGTTGGTTGTGAATCAAAAATACTCCAAGGGACAGACCCCCCAAACCTCTTTATTTATAGTAAGGAGGAACAGGAAAGTATATAATTAATGATTAACCTATTCTAACCAGTAACATATCAAAAACTTTGAATATTGGGCGTGAATAAATGAATAATAATTAAAGGGATGTTCCGAGACTTTCAGAAGCTTGTTTGTCCTATGGGACATGATTAAAAATAGAAAAAAGAAGCATACTCACCTCTGTGACGCTCCAGTTCTGTCCTGGTGGCCGTCCTGTTCATCCCAGTTGTACAGTGAACATTCCTTGTTCACGTGCTATGTGCAGCCAAACACAAGCCACAGTGGTGACATGCATGTGACATAGTGGCCTGTGATTAGCTGCACATGCCACGTGAGCAATGAACATTCACTGGACAGTGAGGATGAACAAGACGACCACAGCGACAGAACTGAAGCGTCATGGAGGTTAGTATGCTTCTTTTTCTCTATTTTTAATCATGCCCCATCAGACAAACAAGCTTTCAAAAGTCTCGGAACACCTCTTTAATATTGATTATTTATTCATTAGTCTGATTTCTGGATATAACTTAATTTTAATTACACAGAGGCTATTCGCTATTGTTTTCATAGCACCTATCTTTGCAACCATGTTTCTAGTGACATTTGGTACTTGGAGGTTAAATACTGTGTTCTGTTCAATTAGTCATTGTTTCAAGACAATCTCCTTAACAGTGAACTCAGGACATTTCAGGTCACAAATAGAGAGAAAAGAATATATCTTTCAGCTTCATAACATTTCTTAAAGAAACAGTACATTTAAGAAATTACAAGCTGGAGTAACGTTAGGCCTGCTAGGCCTAGCTATCTACTTTAGCAGTACGGACGTAAGTAAGACTTATAAAATTTTCTTGCAGCACACCCACCAAGATTTTCTTTTAATGTATTGACCTGGAAAACCCCTTTCACAAATACTTTTTAAAATATAATGAGCAAAAATTGGACAAGCCCTTTAACTCTGTTACAGAACAGATGAACAATGTACAAACATTTTCTCAAAATGTTCTTATCTTCTTACCTTATGATTTCACTGGTCCATTGTTTGTACCCAATGCCCCACAATTGCCCCCAAGGCAACTTCCTCCCTATAACAGATGGTATGAACCATTTTTGAAAGCACTGGTTTAGATGGTCTAAAATGTGTATATAAAATTTCTTTTAAACTTAAAAAGCTGCACTCTTTATCCACTTATGCAAGTCTGATTTGTTTCACATACTGGGCAGAGTCTAATGTAAAAATCACCTTTTTTAGTTTTCTTAGTAAATCTGAGTTTCTTGAAAACGGCAGTCTATTTGAAATTAAACCTACAATATTTCTCTTCTCTTTTAGTATCTGGAAGATGAATATTGCAAACCAGATAGAGAAGATGACCCAATGCCTCCTGTACAGCCATATCATTATGGATCACACTACTCAAACAGTGGAACTGTGCTTCACTTTTTGGTGAGATTGCCTCCTTTCACCAAAATGTTTCTTGCATATCAAGGTAAGTTTCTAAGGATGATCAGCTCTTATTTGTGTGTCCTTATCTCTGTGCTGGAGTTCCTTCATTTCTTATACTATTTTAAAAAGGATTCAACTTTTGGCAAAAATTATCGAATCGCCACAGAGGACACCTTTTCTGCTTTACAGAAATTATATACAGATATGACACAAAACATTGTTTATTTAGCTTCTACCTGACATTTGCCATTCATGTACATTGTAATGGAGGAGGCTCAAGAGCTAGGGTCACTCTGTATATGACTGTTGCTGTGCTGTCACCTGCTGTGATTGGAGATAACTCAATATTAGGTATGGTTTTGAGGTGTCGCGAACATAAGTAAAAAGTACTGGGAATGGAGAAAACAATTATTGTCTTTGCAAGTAAAATACAAATCTAGTGTTACTGAATTGATACATTGCCTGTAGACAATTAACAGATTTACTGTTTGTAGAGTTGCAAGTGTAATCCTATGCTGGGTTTCTATAAGGACTAGAAAAACATTCAGTTAAGTTACCGTATATACTCAAGTATAAGCCCACCTGAATATAAGCCGAGGCACTTTTGTCACAAAAAACTGGGAAAACGTATTGACTCGAGTATAAGTCTAGGGTGGAAAATGCAGCGACTACTGGTAAATTTCAAAAATAAAAATGGATAGCAATAAAATTACATAGGCAGGTATATGTCCCCCATAGGCAGGTATAGGCAGATATATGTCCCCCATAGGCAGGTATAGGCAGTTTAATGTCCCCCATAGGCAGGTATAGGCAAGTATATGTCCCCAATAGCATGTTTAGGAAGTTATATGTCCCCTCATAGGCAGGTATAGGCTATTATTGGCAGGTATATGTCCCCTCATAGACAGGTATATGTCCCCTCATAGGCAAGTATAGGCTATTATAGGCAGGTATATTTTCCCCCATAGGCAGGTATATGTCCCCTCATAGGCAGGTATAGGCTAATATAGGCAGGAAGAGGCAGGTATAGTCTATTATAAGCAGGTATATGTCCCCTTATAGGCAGGTATAGGCTATTATAGGCAGGTAGAGGCAGGTATATGTCCCCTCATAGGCAGGTATATGTCCCCTCATAGGCAGGTATATGTCCCCTCATAGGCAGGTAGAGGCAGGTATAGGCTATTATAGGCAGGTATATGACCCCTCATAGGCAGGTATAGGCTACTATAGGCAGGCAGCGTGATGACATCGCACGCCGTCTGTACCGGAGACTTGCTGCCTTCTGGAGTGCTATTGTGGAGCAGGGAGCGCTCGCTCTCTGCTCGGCAATAGAGTCTTCTGCTGTATGCACTCCGGAGGAGTCGCATACAGCCGAAGTGATCCCCGCCGGTGCCCGGATGCTGACGAGTGACCGGAGAGTCAGCTGCATGTGCTCCCAGGAGACGATACCATGATACCATGTCATTGATGTAGTTATATGGCCAGGAATGGTCACTGCACCTCTGCTAAGAATGTTGCCTTGGCAGAAAAGGTTGACATTTTTTTGCAGTATTGTAATTCATCATCTGCTTATTAGCAAAGAATTGCCTTTTCCAATAAGTCAGGTTATCTGCTTTATCAAATAGATGGATGCTGGCTTGTCAGATAATGAAAGTTAGAAAACAAACACCCTGCAACCATTGCTGGAATTACGCAGGCTGGTGGTGGCATTGGTATGGTCTAGGAAATTACATTCTCTTTGCCTACTCATCCATGTGGAAGGCCTCGCAACTAATTTGGTTATAAATCCATCCTTGAAGATTATGTACACCCATACATGATGATTGTCTTCCCTGTGGGATCTTCTAGCAAGACAAAGAAGTACCAGTTATAAAGAAATACCTACAGACCATACTAGATTAACCCCATAATGCCTTTTTAAAAAAAAATTTGCATAGACATCTGAGGGCCTTTATTTTGCGGTACAAGATATACTTTCTAATTGTATATAATTTCTAATCATACCATAGAATATACTGGGAAACCGCAAAAAGTTCTAAGTGGGGCAAAATGTAAAAAAAAAAAGTACTTGCGCTATGTTTGCGGGTCTTTTCCTTTTACGCCGTTCAACCTGCGGTAAAAATGATGTGTTATCTGTATTCTACAGGTTGATACAAATCCGTCAATCTCAAACAAGTACGGTTTTCAAAAAGGTAAACGGTAAAATCAGCTCACTCTGTTTAGAGAAATTGGCTCGGAAAAGGTCCTGAAGTATGACTGTAAATATACAATTTGGATAAAGGTTCCAGCAATCAGATATATATTAAGAAGTAAAATTTGCTTGCAACTTTATTGCAGATCATGTTAAAATCATCCGTAACTGAAAATCTTATGTAGTGAAAGCACACTTAGGGTATGTTCACACTACTTATTTAGCGGCGCATTTTGGCGCGCGCATTGCGCTTTATACGTGGCGAAATGCGCGCTGCAATTATGGTAATTCATAGCTCTCACAGAGAGCTATGGATTATGCGTCGTCTCCCCACGCGTACAATACTGTAAACTTGTATTGTTCGCGTGGGTGGAGAATTGACATGTCACTTGTTTGCGCCGATTGCGTGCCATTTACAATGTATTTCTACGGGGCTGGCCGGGCGCCGCCCCCACATGCTTTGGAATTACGGGCTGATCAGCACGAGCTTCCAAAACACACGGCGTATTGTGGCGTGTACTATACACACCACAATAAGCTGTGTGAACATACCCTTACACGTTTCAGAAAAACATCCCTTAATCATAGTTTGAAATTAACACAATAGAACCTACTTTTATGCAAATCTACAAATCACATAATTATTAAATACAAATAAATAATTTATAAAAACCCAAAACAGAATAAAAAAATACTACTACTTGAGATGGAAGGTAATGGGCAGTATATAAACATATATAACTTTTAGTATTGAAACATGATATCGTGCCGTTTGTTTAACCCCTTACCACCGTAGCCAGTTTTGGCCTCTCTGACAGAGCCACATTTTTTTTAAATATGGCATGTGTCAAATTATGTGAGAATAACTTTTTTACACTTTTACCTATCCATGTGATTCAGAGATTGTTTTCTCGTGACACATTGTCAAATAATTTTGTGTCAGTATTTAATAATGATATAGGTCTGTATCTATGGCATAAAATAGGGTCCTTGCCAGGTTTGGGTATGACAGTGATATGAGCTTGTAAGAAAGGGTGTGGGAAGGGTTGGGATTGAGAAACTGAATTAAATGAGTTTAATAAACGGTTTGCCAAATTTTTTTAAAAACTTTGCTGTGTACCCATCAGGGCCCGGGCTTTTTCCTGTGGGTAATGTAGAAATAGCTGATTGTGATTCTTCTATGGAAAATGGTGATTCTAATTGTGACAGTTTCTCCCGCGGGATCCTCAGCAACGCAGATTTTTCCAAGAACCCCTCTAGAGAGCTCATAGAGTGGGCTTGTTGGGGAAGATTGTACAGACCATGATAATAAGAATGAAATTGTTCCAGAATTTCTGGGGTGGTGTGTACAATATTATCATGTTGGTATTTTATAGATGGAATAAATAAGGCAGCTCGTTTATCCCTTAGTGCACATGCCAGCATTTTGCTAGGCTTATTGCTCCAAGTATAGAAAGAGTGTGCACAAATCTGTTTAAAGCGCGCAGATTTTTTGTCAAGGAGCTGTTTAATATCATGTCTGACACACATAAGTTCACGGAGAACATTATCTGCTAACACGGACTTATGCATTGTCTCTAAGAAAGATAGCTTAGATAATAATGCCTGCAACTTAGCCGCTGCTTCTGTTTTAGTTCTTACGCCATGTTTGATTAGGACGCCGCGTACCACGCACTTCAGAGTTTCCCATTTAATTTGCAGTGTGGAGGGATCTGTGCTATGTATTTGTGTGAAATTCGTGATTGTTTGATTTGATTTCTTTGATACATAGCATATCATTAAGAAGAGATTCATTAAGTCTCCATGTGAAGTTTTTAGTATTACCTATATATAGCAAAAGTTCACAATGTACTGGGGCATGGTCGGATAATAATATGTTGCCAATGGATACTGTTTGTATACTAGGGAGAAGGGCGTGTTGTAGGAAAATATAGTCTATTCTACTGTAGGAATTGTGTGGGTGTGAATAAAAAGTGTAGTCTCGCGTAGTGGGATGCGAAAGTCTCCAGGTGTCAATTAATTGCATGTTATGCAATAACTTTTTGATTTTGTTCAATTTATTCCATGGTGTGGAAGAAGTACCAGAGGAGGTATCAACCTCAGGTTGAATGGCCAGGTTGAAGTCCCCGCAAAGTATTATTTTACCTTGGGCATAACTATTTAACTCATCTAAGGTTTTACTAAAGAAAGTAAGTTGCCCTTGATTGGGGGCACAGATGTTTGCAATGGTATAGGTGGTATTTCCTATTTCACACCGGGCAAAGACATAACGTGCATTGTCGTCTGAGTTGACATCCAATAATTTGCAAGGAAGATTCTTTTTTTTTTTTTCCAAAATGTTTTTATTAAACTTTTGTCACCAAATTTTTCCAAACTCATGTAACTGGGGAAGGGAAGGGAGTTAGGAGATGGTAGGGGTGATGGATCAGGGAGGGGAGAGGGGGAGAGGGTAGGGAACATCAGAAGATGTAAAAGGCAGTCTTAAAGAGTGCAAAGTATTATCAATATTATTCAACAATACAGATATCTGAACGGCCATTCTAACTTAGTAATAACGTTAATAGTAATAGTAACAGTCGGGATGCCTTTCCGGATCATTGTTCAGTGTTTCTTCTCATTGCCGTCTCAGTCCGAGATGATACCTTGGGCCATAAGTATGACGAAATAATGGCAGATAGTAGATGTGATCTATATCAAGGTATTAAAGGCAGTCGTGATATCAAATCAGAAGTCGCCAAAGAGATTAACCATTCATAACGGTTACAATATTTGAATTTCCATTCCCATCTGGGGCAACAAGAATTAAACTCACTGCCGTACCGACCGGGGGCGGCAGTCCTATCAACAACAATAAACTAACAAAAAAAAAAAAAAGGAGGGGGGGTGGGGGGGGGGGAAGGGGAGGGGGGTACCGTGGATGCATGGGGGATCTACCGTCCTGTCACTCAGGATTCACCACCTATCTTCGATTGGGTAATGGTGTCTAGTAGAGTATTTTCAATATTGCCAGGATTTTGACCATCTTGTGATTGACTCAGAAACACGTGGTAAGATTTTGAAACATGACCGAATACGGTCTCTCATGTGGTCTGGTATATGCTTATAAAGGGGCCCTGCCAAAACTAAAAAGAACTGCTCTACCTTAGTCTTTTCTGAAGTGACGCTTCCACCCAGTCCATGCGCAGGATTAATGTTAATTTTTCTCCAAAAATAGGCGTAAGAGGGTAGGGTAGGACCAATCCATTTTATGTAATAATGGTTTTCGCGCTCCCAGCGGATAGCAATATATGAGACGTTTAGCTTTGTAATTGGGATATTTAGATTTTGTTCCCTTAACTCGCCAAAAATAGCCCAAAAAGGCGTTAAGGTGATGTTGAAATGAGTGTTGGTGATAAGGAATTGATGAATACTAAATATCTGAATCACCGGGCATGTCCAGAAACAGTGGTATAAATTAGCCGTGCCCTCCCCGCACCTAGAGCATCCAGGGCTGGAGCAACTCCCCATAAGGTAATTGCGGCTTGGTGAGAGATAACCTCTATGCAGTATCTTTAGTGCCATCTCCCAATAGGAGATGTTGGGGATGTATCTAGAGGCTTTCCATCTCATCAGTCCGCCCTTACCTTCTTCATAATCTAAAGTGGGCCGGAGGAAGGCATAGAGACCTGATATCCTATTCTGGGTGTCTGGTGTACTTGTTAGCTTATTTAGTAAAACATCCTCCCAATCCCTTTCCTTCAGCTGGCCTGCTATTTTCATAGCATAATGCATAAGTTATATGTAGTGAAATAGGTGTGGTCTCACAAAGCTATATTTTAAACAAAGTTGATTAAACATTAAGGGTTTTTTGTGTAGAAGATCCATCACATCCCCCACTGTCCGGATTCCCTTATCCCTCCATTGTACAAAGATAAGATGGGATCTCCCTGTCTGGAATGCTGGATTGCCTACAAATGAGAGTCCTAGTGAGAATTCTACTGAAAGTGAGTGCCGCTTTCGTATCATCCTCCAGGCTTTCCAAGGAGCCATAAAGAGAGGAATTGGCCCTAACGTCAGTGGGTAAGCCCCGTTAATGGAGTGTGAAAAAAGATTGGGTAATGAATAACCCAGACACAGACCAGTCTCCAGATTTTACAGCCGCTAGGTTATCTAACCCATTAAACCAGTCCTGCATAATACAAAGATTAGTTGCTAAGTTGTAAATTCGGATGTCTGGGAAATTAATTCCACCATGTTGTCTGGGCTGTTGCAGGGCAGTTAATGGTACTCTCGATCGCTTCCCTTGCCATATGAAGATTCTAAACATCTTGTTCAATAGTTTTTCATCGTGAGGTCTAAGAAAGATAGGCAGTGTTTGGAAGAGATATAACAACCGGGGGAAGGGACTATTAACTTTTTTCAGGTTGGGCCCCTGCCTATAAATGACAGTGTTAGCCCTGTCCATATAGAAAGGGTTTAAACATTCAGCTGCTTCATAAATAATTTAAAAGTTGGGGAATAGGATTTGCCGGGTTTCTAGAAACCTGGACTCCCAGATAAGTCAGGGAGTGGGTTTGCCACCGTAATGGGAGGTATCTCGCCCATCTCGGTTTGTGTGGGCCTGTTAACATTAGGGCTTCTGATTTGTCTAAATTGACTCAGAAGCCCGATAGGGCACCCCTCGTCTCAATCTCATGTAGTAGACTTTGTAAGCTATTCTGGAGATGAACAAGAGTAAATCGTCAGCGAATGCCGAGACTCGTATTTCCTCTTTTCCAATGGTTATGCCCCGATATCCGTCCCAGGATTGGAGGTGTCGCAAAAAGGGATCTAAGGCTAGGTCAAAAAGTAATGGTGACAGGGGACATTCCTGTCTTGCCCCTCTGTTTAGTGTGATTGGGTGGGAGTTTATACCATTTATGGTTAGAAATGCTTTTGAATTAGATTGTAGGTTCTGTAGATAAGTTAAAAAAACATCTCCGAAATTTCTATAGCGTAGGGAAGTGTTGAGGAACCCCCAGGAGACCGAATCAAAGGCCTTTTCGGCATCTAAACTAAGTAATATGGCTGTCGGGTATTTATTCACAGACATTGCAACTGTTGCCGCAATGGCCATGCGGATGCCTTTGGTGGAACGTCGTCCCCTGACAAATCCTAACTGTGTAGATGTCAGTAGCTTAGGCAAGAAGTTCTGCAGTCGGGTCGTCAGTACTGTCGCTAGAATTTTATAATCTGTGTTTAGTAAGGAAATTGGTCTATAAGAGCCAACCTCCTCCGGGTTCTTTCCCGGTTTTTGCAATACAATTGTCCGCGCCTCCTGGAAGTCCTCAACTACCACCCCCCCACCCCCCAGATATCGCGTTGGAGAGCGTCGTTAATGTGGGAACGATCTCTACCTTTGACATTTTTAAATATTCGCCCGATAACCCATCTGGGCCCGGAGATTTATTGTTTTTCAGAGATTCTATCGCTTTTGTGACCTCCTGGGGCGTTATTGGCATTGCTAGTTGTTCTCTTTGTTCAGATGTTAGTTTAGGGGGTTGCGTCTTGTGTAGTAGTTCCCAAGTACCTTGGGAGTCGTAGGGTTGCTCCTTATATAGCGCTGTATAAAATGATATAAATGCCTCTGCAATCTCTCGGATGATTGTTAGTACCCGGCCACTGTAGGGCTGGCGGATCTTAAAAACAAATTTTTTAGGCTCATGTGGTCTAGCCAGACGAGCCAGCAATTTTCCTGATCTGCCTCCCCATCTAAAAAAATGGTTCCTCATTAACTCAGTTTGCCATTTGGCATGGGCTAAAATGTGAGTATCTAGCAGTCTTTTAGCCTCTAGATACTGGTGTCTGTGTTCCTCGTCAGGGGTCCTCAAAAATTCACTGTGTGCATTGAGTAGGTCTGTGTGGAGGGTATTGTAGGCTTGCCTCTGTTTTTTGCGCTTCAGCGCAACGTATGATATGATGTGTCCTCTCACGACCGCCTTCGAGGCCCGCCACAAAAGGGAAGTGTCCACTTGGGAATCATGGTGGTCATCTAGATAATTGTTCCAGGACATTGTGAGGTATGTACGGAAGTCCTCGGACTGTGCCAGGTATGATGGGAATCTCCAGTTCCTACTGAACCCTTCCGGACAACCCAGTCCCAATATTAGTCTAATAGGAGCGTGGTCTGAGACTACTATTTCTTCAATGTGTGTTGATTTAATCCGATGGAATAGAGAATCAGAGCTAAGGAAAAGGTCTATACGTGAGGTGGAGTTATGTACTGGGGAGAAGAATGTGAAATCTTTCTCAGATGTATGCTAAAGTCGCCAAGGGTCACACAAGGCAAATTGTTTCATTAATTGTAATATGGTTAGAGTGGCTCTATGATCGTGGGTAGAAGAAGATGATCTATCCAAGTCTGGGGAGAGCACGGCATTAAAGTCTCCACCTACTATTAAATTCTCCGTATCTCTCTCAGTCAAGAATTGGAGAAGTGCGGAGAAGAAAGGGGCGTTGGGTGAATTTGGAGCATATACATTTAAAAGATTGTACCTAGTGTTCTCAATTGAGATAGCGAGATATAAATAACGGCCCTCCGGGTCAGCATGTTCCTCAATTATATGGTGTCTTAAAGAAGTGCTGAGAAGGATGGCTACCCCTCGTGTTTTTGTCGAAAAACTTGCAGTGGAGCAATGTGCTATCCATGATGCTCTAAGTGTACCCCGATCTCCCTGTTGCCAGTGTGTCTCCTGAAGGAATGCTATGTCTGGGTGGAAGCGTTTAAGGTGAGAGACAACCCTTTTCCGTTTTACCGGATCATTGAGTCCAGCTACGTTCCAAGATATCAGTTTCAAAGAGTCTACCATGGCAGTGGTGGTGTGTGAATCACATGTACTATTCATCCTACCCCACATCTAGAAGATCTGATGGAAGGAGGAAATTCTTCACGGATCCCAGATGACCTGTCCCAGCGAGCAGGCAGAGCTGGTTGCAAGATAGGACGGCAGTTCGCACGCACCCACGGGGGAAAGGGAGGGTTAGGAAAGACTGTAACAGAAACAAGAGTTGTCACAAAACATATTATCAAGAACATATCTATGCTACTATGCATGTTAAGTAGAAACAGAACAATAGAAGGACGAGATCCGTCCTTTGGAGGAGAACATCATGGTGATCATCCGTCTTGAGCTGGTCGATCGCGTAGGAACTGTGCCTCTGCTTGTGCGGGGTCGGTGAAGTAGGTCACATTGCCATCTACCGTTACCTTCAGCTTAGCAGGGTAGAGTAGTTGGAATCGTATGTTTTGGTCTATTAAATGCTTGCAGACCGGGGAAAATTGCTTCCTTTTTGTAGTAACTACTGCCGAGAAATCTTGAAAGATTAGAATTCTTTGCCCTTTGACTTCGAGAGCACGCTGCTGGTGATAGGCCCTCAGGATTCGCTCTTTAATAAGGTAGTGGTGAAATTTAGCTATGGTTGGTCGTGGTCGCGGGTGATTGCCCTGTTGCATTTGTCCCATGCGATGTACTCGTTCAGTTAATGGTGGGTCTTGCGGGAGTTCCAGGTTTAGGGCTGCTGGGATGTCACGTGTTACGAATCGTGTTAGGTCCTCTCCCTTTACCTCTTCCGGGATGCCTATGAAACGCAAATTGCTTCTGCGGCTTCTGTTCTCGAGTTCGTCAACTTTCTCCTGCAGCATTCTGATCTGATGGTCTTGTTGAGTGGTAGATTGTTGCTGGAGGGTGAGATCTGATTCGCATGTCGCCGTGCGGGTCTCAAGCTCATTTATGCGCTGTGCGTTATCGTTGATTTGTTGTAATGCTGAATTAACAGAGGCTTGGAAGAGGTCTAGTCTCCTGTCCAGGAGGGGCATAATAATGTTGGTTACCTCCTGCGCAATGGAGGATGCTTGGTGACGGTCAGTCTGGGATGGGCTGGTTGGGTTAGAAGATGGGGACCACTGCCCACCTGGGAGAGAACCTTCTGCCTGAGAGGCCATTGGGGAAATTTGAGAGGTGTGCGGTGGAGAGTTCCCTTGAGGTTGAGAATTGTCCTTTGTTCTGGAACGTAAGCTGATGGTTGAATTCGAGCGCTCCTGTGGGAGTTGTGTTTTCTGTTGTTGTTGTTTCTTTGTCGCAGCTGGAGTTCCCGGCGTTAGATATTTCTTCATAATCTTGAGATGGCTGTAGCAGAGTTAGATAAATAGAGCAGATAGATGCACCATGATAAGGAGATTTTGTTCACATTGCTAGTCAAAGCTCATATAGTAGGTAGGGAGTACTGAAGAGTCCTGTATCTGCAGGTGGCCGCTTGGTGGCAGTAAGGAGTAGTGAAGTGTCCTATATCTGCAGGTGGCCACTTGGTGGTAGTAAGAAGTACTGAAGTGTCCTGTATCTGTTGGTGGCCACTTGGTGGCAGTAAGGAGTATTAAAATGTCCTATATCTGTAGGTGACCACTTGATGGCAGTAAGGAGTATTGAAATGTCCTGTATCTGTAGGTGGTCACTTGGTGGCAGTAAGGAGTATTGAAGTGTCCTATATCTGTAGTTGGCCACTTGATTTCAGTAAAGACTGCAAAATGAATTTGAATGTATGAAAAAGCACACAGTCTATTGTGGCAGCTGGGAAAGCAGAGTCTTGGGTCTAAGTATTTCCCTTTTTTTTCTTAGTTAGCACAGTGCAAAGTCTCTGAACATCTGTGGGTAATGTCCAGACAATATTAGATAAATGCTTGCAGTGCCACTATTATAATAGCACCTAGCTAGATGATGGTAATTCACCCGGAGCAAAAGAAATATGTCCTGGCCGTGGTCCGTATGCTGCCAGAATTAGAGCGAAAACACCCCTGTATTGTGTTGTTGCATACAGTGTGTGGTGGTTCAACAGATGCCAGCAAGGAGGAAAGACCTGTGATCCCTCCTTATAAGAGGCGTAAGCTATGCAGAGTTTGTCTCTATAAAGTGATTAATCAAGTATCGCCAAGAAATGAGAATTGTTCCTTCACTACACAACACCACAAGAGTGAGGCAGGTATGATGAGATTGCTGTTAGCAGGTGATATATCTATCCAGCCTCTGACGTTCTTTGTGTTTACACAGACACTATCTGCCTGTAACTCCAGCTCTGTTCCTCAAACTGCTGCACGGCCCCTCCCCCACCTCAGAAGTGTCTAGAATGTCCATTCTTCCCGCCACAAGAAGATGGAGAAGCAGGGGGGCAGTCTCACCCACAGGGGGGAAACCAAATTAAGAGAATAACAAGTAGAGACAATTGCAGTCCTGATGTTTAACACCCAGCCACCATGATGCAGAGCATTGCACCTGTTTATTATTCACAGTCAGTGTGAGGCTCAAAGATCTGTGGGAACCAGATGGCGGGCTTTCTCCCTCCTCAGGCCCTGCAGAGCAGAGTACCAATGGGTAGAATTATGTGGAACGCGCCCCAGCCTTCACCCCCCCACCTTTAACAGTGTCCCCAAGAGAGTTGTCCGATCCACTCACTAAGTGTAACCTTCGGCCACTAGGGTGAGAAAGTTAAGTGCAGGAAAGCTGTGGCGCTGCAAAACGGCAGATACGAGGGGTGGGGGTGGAGGTGGGGGGGGGGCAATATGGATGCCTTTCCCGCCCTGTGAACGGTGCAGAGGGGAGCAGAAGAAGTTAGGGCCGTCCGCCGAACTGTGGAGCCTCTGGTGTGCCCTTAATCCTGCTTTGTCCCAGATACCTCAGATGGCAAAGCTGAGTATTCAGAGATTCCTCTCCTGTCAGGGCTCTGCGAGCGCTCAGCAGCCGGCTCCTCTCCACAGCAGAGCGACGGGACACACGTGCGGTCTCCTTCACCACCTCTCCCGTTGTGGGGTCATCTACCTTGCTTGGCAGGCTGTAAATCTGTGAGTCCGGCAGGGAGCTTCCCCTCACCTTCTCTCCTCCGAGTCGCGCTGCCACCGGCTCTCTCTGATGATGCCTGATGTCTGCCGTGTCTTGCGGCCAAGACAAACGGAGCTAATGTGCGCTCCTTGACCTCCGGGCTCTGATTAAAAGGCTTCCCTCCGCCTCACCACCACCTCCACTGACCCTCGCTGACCTGAGGGAAAGTCAGTAGAAGCTGGACAGCTTGATTTAATGCTGTTTTTCGGCCAGGGATGAGGAGCCCAAGTAAGATGCGGCCACGTTCCGTAGCTCCGCCCCCGGAAGTCAGGAAGATTCTTATGTATGAATATCGCCACCCCTTTCGTTTTATGAGTGGGGTTACTACTATGACACCACGTCGGATAGTATCTGTTTTTAAAAGACGAAAGATGACCTGAGATAAGGTGGGTTTCCTTGATCTCGTGACACATTGTGCTTTGTTAGTAAGAAATTTTGGTCCAAAAAGTCCTTGTTTATTTGTGAAAAATATCAAAGTATTGTGAAAATTTGAAAAATTTACCATTTTCAAACTTCAAAAATGTCTGCGTGTAAAGGCATGTTCACACGGCTTAAAATGGGCCGTATTCGGTCCGTAATTACGCGCCGGAGTGCGCCTATTACGGGCCGAAAACGGGCCATTCATTACGGTAATTCACAGTTCTCATATGGATTACGTCTCCTCTCCCCGCCCGGCGAAGCCGCCGGGCGGGGAGATAATTGACATGTGAATTTCTAGCCGCAAATACGCGCCGCTAGCAATTCAAGTCAATGGGCCGGCGAAGTGCCGGCCCCCTGCTCAGTCCCCCGCTCCCGCCCCCGGTCACACGGCGTAATTGCGGGGCGTAATTACGCCCTGCAAATACACCGTGTGAACATAGCCTTAGACATAGTTATTCCACTCAAAATAGTTTATAAATAGAATCTACCATATGTCTACTGTAGGTAGGCATCATTTTTTAAATGTCTTTTTTTATGATATTAGGGGGCTTAGAAATCTAGTAGTCATTTCTCACATTTTCAAGAAAATTTGCATTTTACATTTTTTAGGAACCAGTCCAGTTCTGACGTGGCTTTGATTGGCCTGTATTTAGATACCCCCATAAATGACTAAATCTAAGAAGCTACACTCCTTAAAGTATTCAAAACAGTATTTAGGAAGTTTATTAACCATTAGGTGTTTCACAGGAATTAAAACAAAATGGAGGTGATATTTCAAAACTTCACTTTTTTTTGCAGATTTTAAATGTTTATCCATTGTTCACAAGAACACGGTATATGTTACCAGGGCAATGCAATTTAATATTGATTCCGCAGATTCTGACATTTTTAGCGATATCTCTTATGTGGCACTAGTGCGCTCTTTGGCTCAACCACAAGCCTCAGAGTAGGAAGAGCACCTACCGGACTCTGGACATTTTCATTACGATTTCATTTCAGGTTTGCGGACACCCTAAGGTGCTAAAAAAATCAATTAGGCTGTGCAAATCCATATATTTTGAAAAACGTAAGCATAGGTGCACACTGAAAAGGCAATAGCATACATCTAATACAAATATCAGTGGCACACTAAAAACTAAGTGAAACATTAAGGTATATAGGAATATTGGAAATGCATTACTGCTAAGGAAAATATGAAATACCTGGGATTCTTAGTATACAGTTTTTGATCAAAGATTGTATTAAGCTCACCTCCCAATAGTGTCAAGGGGATCCCAGCACAGGTGAGTCCCTAACACTGAACATGTTACCTCACTAGGAGTCCATTCAGACTACAACATCTCAGGGAGTGATAGGAACCTGCTACTGAATTATCCTGCACCAGTTTAAAAGAGGTAGGCGGAGTGCAGCAAGCCAATGAGGCTGCCATTCCTCAAATAGACTTCAAAATAAATTAGGCTGTGCAAATCCATATATTTTTGTAAAACGTAAGCATAGGTGCACACTGAAAAGGCAATAGCATACATCTAATACAAATATCAGTGGCACACTAAAAACTAAGTGAAACATTAAGGTATATAGGAATATTGGAAATGCATTACTGCTAAGGAAAATATGAAAAACCTGTGACTCTTAGTTTACAGTTTTTGATCACAGATTGTATTAAGCTCACCTCTCAATAGCGTCAAGGGGATCCCAGCACAGGTGAGTCCCCTAACACTAAACATGTTTACCTCACTAGAGATCCATTCAGACTACAACATCTCAGGGAGTGATAGGAACCTGCTACTGAATTATCCTGCACCAGTTTAAAAGAGGTAGGCGGAGTGCAGCAAGCCAATGAGGCTGCCATTCCTCAAATAGACTTCAAAAATCAATTAGGCTGTGCAAATCCATATATTTTGAAAAACGTAAGCATAGGTGCACACTGAAAAGGCAATAGCATACATCTAATACAAATATCATTGACACACTAAAACTAAGTGAAACATCAAGGTATATAGGAATATTGGAAATGTATTACTGCTAAGGAAAATATGAAAAAACCTGTGACTCTTAGTTTACAGTTTTTTGATCAAAGATTGTATTAAGCTCACCTCCCAATAGCGTCAAGGGGATCCCAGCACAGGTGAGTCCCTAACACTAACATGTTACCTCACTAGGAGTCCATTCAGACTACATCATCTCAGGGAGTGATAGGAACCTGCTACTGAATTATCCTGCGCTAGTTTAAAAGAGGTAGGCCTACGCTATTGGGAGGTGAGCTCAATACAATCTTTGATCAAAAACTGTAAACTAAGAAATATACCTTGATGTTTCACTTAGTTTTTAGTGTGCCACTGATATTTGTATTAGATGTATGCTATTGCCTTTTCAGTGTGCACCTATGCTTACGTTTTCAAAATATATGGATGTGCACAGCCTAATTGATTTTTTGAAGTCTATTTGAGGAATGGCAGCCTCTTTGGCTTGCTGCAACCCGCCTACTCTATTTAAACTAGCGCAGGATAATTCAGTAGCAGGTTCCTATCACTCCCTGAGATGTTGTAGTCTGAATGGACTCCTAGTGAGGTAACATGTTTAGTGTTAGGGACTCACCTGTGCTGGATCCCCTTGACGCTTTTGGGAGGTGAGCTTAATACAATCTTTGATCAAAAACTGTAAACTAAGAATCCCAGGTTTTTCATATTTTCCTTAGCAGTAATGCATTTCCAATATTCCTATATACCTTGATGTTTCACTTAGTTTTTAGTTTGCCACTGATATTTGTATTAGATGTACCCTAAGGTGCTAAAACTTAATAAACACCTCTAAAAAGACCCATATTGGAAACTACACCCCTTAAGGAATATATCTAGGGGTATAGTGAGTGTTTTGACCCCACAGGTGTTTCACTAATTCTTTTTAGCATTAGGCTGTGAACATGAAGACATTTTTTTTTCAACAATCTGCAATTTTAGCTGAAAATGTTGAATTTTTACAAAGAATCCTGGAAAAAAAAGCACCCCAAATTTTGTTACGTAATTTCTTCCAAGTTCGTCAATACCCTATGCTTGGGTGTAAACTGCTGTTTGGGCGCATGACAGGGCGTACAAGGGAGGGAGCGCTATTTGGCTTTCGGAATGCAGATTTTGGTGACTGCCATGTTGTATTTGCAAAGCCCCCAAAGTACCAGAACAGTTGAAACCTTCCAGAAGATGCCCTATTTTGGATTCAACACCCCTCATAGAACTCATCTATGGGCGTATTGTGCATTTTGGGTGTATGGGTGTTCCATATTTTTTTTTTTTAGCATTGGGCCATGAAAATGGAGGGAAATAATGAAGTTCCACCATTTTTTTGAGCTTCATTTTTGCAGTGTTTGCCGTATGGGATAAATGATGCGGGTCGGTACAATTACAAAGATATAAATTGTATATAGTTTTTTTTTAAGTTTTATTACTTTTACACAATAGAATTGTGTCTATAAAAATTGTGTTTTTATGTTGTCCTATTCTGACAGCAATAACTTTTTTATTTTTCTGTATATGGAGCTGATTGTGGGCTTATTTTTTTTTTAAACATATTTTTATTAACACTTCCAATATCAAAAATACAAGTCTTTTAAACAACATATAATGATACATATGTTCGATATGGTTTTAGAGAAAGCAATAGGTAAGTATATAATTGTCATCATTGTACCAGAAATGGAAGCCATTTTAACTAATTTAAACCTTTGGAAAGGCTGTGGTGCCTGTCTCGTGCTCCTCATTTTCTACATCCGTGGCCCCGTCGCTCCCTCCCCCGTCCACTAGAGAGTATAAGGACATTCTCTCTTCTGTATCTGACAAATGTTCGAGATCCAAGAGGAGAATGCAGAAGAGAAAGGATATTACACCCTGTGCTTCCAATTGTGGCTTCAGGTAGGTTTATCCATATTTACGTGTGCGGAGAGGTGGGGTTATCTTTTGTGAAGAAATAGTAAGCATGGACCCTTTGCGGCAGAATATCTGAATCTCTGGGCACTCCCATATGCATTGGTATAGTGTGGCTTCCGGGGAGCCGCATTTAAAGCAATTACTCGATGTATAGATCCCCATTTTGTGGCCTTTAACAGGTGTCAAGTAGGCGTTGTGTATAAGCTTCAGGGTCATTTCCGTATATATCTTGCTGAGGGGAGGAATTTGTAAGAGTCGGTTAGTGCCGATAAAATCATTTCTGAGGTAAAGACTAAAATCATAATCTTGCCACTTTCTTAGCTGGGATTGAGTATTATTATAGTCAAGTGGATCCCATAGAAATTTATATATAAGGGATAAATTTGCACGGCGCAAGGGGCTTTCAAAGTAGTTTTTGTGAAGTTCGGGTCCTAATCCGCTGCAGATAGGTTTTTCGTGACTTCTGTTACATAACTATGCGCTTGTAGATAGGTGAAGAAAGGGAAGTCAATATTGGGGAAAGTGTCGTGAAGTTCCGCAAAGGAATATGGTTTTTGAGTTGTAGAGTTAATTAATTGGCTGATAGTCCGTATGCCCAGCCCATGTAGTCTTTTGAACGTTCCATGTGGAGTTCCGTCTTGGAAGCCTGGGTTATAGGCAAAGGAGAGGTGTACCAAGTGATTCGGGGAGATGCCCTTTATTTGTCTGGTATCCGCCATGCGCGACAAATCGGCAAAAAGTAGGTTATGGTGCACCACCACCGGAACCTGTTTGTTAGGTAGATGTAAGAAATTTATAAGTGAGATATTAGGTAAGAATAGGTTGTCCAGTGCATGGAAAGTAAATACCGCTGTTTGTAGGGACCAATCTGCAATATAGCAACATAATGCCACTAAGTTATAGTATTTAATATTTGGAAATCCCATTTCTCCATTAAGTTTGTGCTGCTGTAAGATGTGAAGTGGAATGCATGCTTTCTTTCCTCTCCAAATGCATTTCCGGTATGCTGCATTGATCAATTTTTCTTCCCTCGGTTTGAGATAAATGGGAAGTATATAAAATAAGTAAAGTAGTCTCGGGACTTTGATTATTTTTAAAGATGAACTTTGCCAACAAAGTAATGGTTTCCCATTGTTTTAGGGTATGGTGTAAGGTATTAATATATTTATCAATATTTTCATTATATAATTGTGACAGGTGTCAAGGGAGAAAGATTCCTAGATATTTAAGACTGTTTGTTAGTGATGAGCGATCAGTAAAATAATCATGATCTAGATGATTGCCGATTTTGAAAAATATCGTGCCGATTTATTATTTCAGTCAATCGACGATTCCCATTAAAGTCAATGGAAGAGGATGACCAGGTTAATTTTTATACCCAAACAGGTGAATTACCATCCACAACAGTAAACTGGATATGTGGTACATCTTAGTCAAGACAATTAGGCTCTAAGAGTCACATAAAAAAATTAATTGGCTAAATTAATTGGCTAACTGAAAAGATGAGGACAGCATAGCCACAACAGGTACAGCGGTAGCAGATGCTACGGGGCCCCCGTGACACATAAGAAGACATCGGTATTGGAAATGGCACATGATAACTGGCAGGAGACCCCTATCACTTTTTGCACCAGGGACCAAGAACATGTCATATATGTGGTGGCAGCAAGAACATCCCAACTGGGAACACGGAGGTTCAGCTTATAGGGCTGTAGTTATAGAGGGTGCGGTGGGAGCCAGGGCTGCCGTCAGTCGTCTTTTAACTATTTCATGGCCACATGCAGCTAAATCAAATGGGGCGCCCACCCATTACTAGTACCTATTTTTAACATATCACTGGGCCCCTTTTTGATTAGGGCCCCTGACATCCCTTTTTCAGTAGCCTGAGTCCAAAACCAGCACAAATGCCGTTATGGACCCTCAGAATAAAAGTAGCAAGACGAAATAAGTATTTGGACCAATATTTTAGTGAATAGGACATTGACTATTGCTGTCTTTTACCACAGCATGACCACAAAACCAGCAAAGATGCCCTTATGGACCCTCAGAATAAAATTTGCAAGCAGAAATAAGTATTTGAACCAATATTTTAGTGAACAGGATACAGATTATCACTGTCCTTTACAGCAGCATGACCACAAAACCAGCACAGATGCCCTTGTGGACCCACAGAATAAAATTTTCCAGAAGAAATAAGTAATTGAACCAATATTTTAGTGAATAGGACATTGACTATCGCTGTCTTCTACCCCAGCATGACCCCAAAACCAGCACAGATGCCCTTATGGACCCTAAGAATAAAATTTGCCAGAAGGAATAAGTAATTGAACCAATATTTTTGTAAGGGTGCGGCGCTGACAGACGTATGCCGAGGCGCGACCGCTAACATCCGGGTGTGGATCCTCTGTGATCACCGCAGGCGAGGTGGTAGCTGAAGGACCACGCCAGGGAGCGGAGTCTAAAGGGCTTCTGGTCTTCGCCAGAGCCCGCCGCAAAGCGGGATGTTCTTTGATTTGGGGACCCCCAGGTCGCTACCCCTGACGTGGCTACCTGCGGTGACAGCCGAGGTGCGGGACAGGAACACCGGCGGAGGTAAACAGGAACTTAGGAAAACATATGATGGGCAGGTTAGACGTACACAGGAACACAGCAGGATACATCAGGATAAGGCAGAACAGGCGACACGGCAGGATACAGCAGGAACAGGTGCAAAGGCAGGACACAGGACAGGTGCAGAGACATCAGACGTAACAGGAGACAGACAGAAGGTACAGAGCTCAGATGACACAGAAACTGAACCAGCATCTCCAGGGTTAAGTCCAGAGACACTGGCAGGAGCTCAAGATGGAAACAGCAAGACACAGCAAACGACTGCAACAGACTGCAATGAACTGACCAAGAGTAGAGACAAGAACTTCCTCTTTTAGCCAGAGATCAGGGGTGAAGAGGAAGGTGCACAGAACAGGAAACTAATAAATAGGCAGGAAGCTGCCGCACGCACGCCCTAGGAGGCACAGTGCACAGACAGGACCCAGGAAGCAACAAGACTGAACAGGACAGGCAAGTACATAGCAGAACACAGGCTGCCGGGAACCCTGCACAGGGAGCCCCAGCAGAGAAATGGCAGGCACGGACAGGCCGACGGTCCAAGGCAGGGACCGTGGTATGAACCGTGACAGTTCCCCCCCTCAAAGCCCCCTCCTCCCCCTCCAAATCACAGAAAGGCATTCCACATAGGCCAGGGGCCCGCAACTTCTACGGTGGCAACCCCAAAACCAAGTACAGGCTGTATAATAGCAAGCATAGGGAAAACCTAGAAAAGGAGGTGCACGGGAGGAACAAACGGGGCACTATGCAAAATGGGGGGAGAACTCAGGGCGGGACCATGAGCTAGGCAACAGACAGACGCTCAGGGCGGGACCATGAGCTAGGCAACAGACGGACGCTCAGGGCGGGACCATGAGCTAGGCAACAGACGGACGCTCTGGGCTGGACCATGAGCTAGGCAACAGACGGACGCTCTGGGCTGGACCATGAGCTAGGCAACAGACTGTCTCTCTGTGCTGGTCCATGAGCTATGCCACAGACGGACGCTCTGGGCTGGACCATGAGCTAGGCAACAGACGGACGCTCTGGGCTGGACCATGAGCTAGGCAACAGACAGACGCTCTGGGCTGGACCATGAGCTAGGCAACAGACGGACGCTCTGGGCTGGACCATGAGCTAGGCAACAGACGGACGCTCTGGGCTGGACCATGAGCTAGGCAACAGACGGACGCTCTGGGCTGGACCATGAGCTAGGCAACAGACGGACGCTCTGGGCTGGACCATGAGCTAGGCCAAACGGACGCTCTGGGCTGGACCATGAGCTAGGCCAAACAGACGCTCTGGGCTGGACCATGAGCTAGGCAACAGACGGACGCTCTGGGCTGGTCCATGAGCTAGGGGACAGACGGACGCTCTGGGCTGGACCATGAGCTAGGCAACAGACGGACACTCTGGGCTGGACCATGAGCTAGGCAACAGACGGACGCTCTGGGCTGGATCATGAGCTAGGCAACAGACGGACGCTCTGGGCTGGACCATGAGCTATACAACAGACGGACGCTCTGGGCTGGACCATGAGCTAGGCAACAGACGGACGCTCTGGGCTGGACCATGAGCTAGGCAACAGATGGACGCTCTGGGCTGGACCATGAGCTAGGCAACAGACGGACGCTCTGGGCTGGACCATGAGCTAGGCCACAGACGGACGCTCTGGGCTGGACCATGAGTTAGGCGACAGACGGACGCTCGGGCCTGGACCATGAGCCTGCATCCAGACGGACGCTCTGGGCTGGACCATGAGCTAGGCAACAGACGGACGCTCTGGGCTGACCATGAGCCAGCGGGTGCAGACGCTCTGGGCGAACCATGAGCCTACGGGTGCAGACTCTCTGGGCGAACCATGAGCCTGCGGACAGACAGATGCTCTACGCGAACCATGAGCCAGCGGACAAACAGACGCTCTGGGCGAACCATGAGCCTGCGGGCAGACAGACGCTCTGGGCGAACCATGAGCCTGCGGACAGACAGACGCTCTGGGCGAACCATGAGCCTGCGGACAGACAGACGCTCTGGGCGATCTATGAGCCTGCGGACAGACAGACACTCTGGGCGAGCCATGAGCCTGCGAACAGATAGACACTCTGGGCGAACCATGAGCCTGCGAACAGACAGACACTCTAGACGAGGACAGGGTCACCCCAGCGGAATTCATGGTCAGTTCATTCTGTAACGGAATGCGGCGCTGACAAACATACGCCGAAGAGCTGACCGCTGACATCCGGGTGTGGATCAACTGTGATCACCACAGGCGAGGTGGCAGCTGGAGGACCACGCCAGGAAGCAGAGTCTAACGGGGCCCCTGGTCTTCGCCAGAGACCGCCGCAAAGCGGGATGGACTTGGCTGCGGGACCCCCAGGTCGCTACTCCTGACGTGGCTACCTGCGGTGACAGCCGAAGTGCGGGACAGGAACACCGGCGGAGGTAAACAGGAACGTAGGAAAACATATGATGGGCAGGTTAGACGTACACAGGAACACAGAAGGATACATCAGGATAAGGCAGAACAGGGGACACGGCAGGATACAGCAGGAACAGGTGCCAAGGCAGGACACATGACAGGTGCAGAGACATCAGACTTAAAAGGAGACAGACAGAAGGTCAGGAGCTCAGATGAAACAGAAACTGAACCAGCATCTCCAGGGTTAAGTCCAGAGCCACTGGCAGGAGCTCAAGATGGAACCAGCAAGACACAGTAAGAGACTGCAACAGACTGCAAAGAACTGACCCAGAGTAAAGACAAGAACTTCCTCTTATAGCCAGAGGTCAGAGGTTAAGAGGAAGGTGCACAGAACAGGAAACTAATAAATAGGCAAGAAGCTGCCGCGCGCACGCCCTAGGAGGCACAGTGCACAGACAGGACCCAGGAAGACTGGACAGGACAGGCAAGTACATAGCAGAACACAGGCTGCCGGGACCCCTGCACAGGGAGCCCCAGCAGAGACATGGCAGGCACGGACAGGCTGACGGTCCAAGGCAGGGACCGCGGCATGAACCGTGACAATTTATTGAATAGGACATGGACTATCGCTGTCTTTTACTGCAGCATGACCAAAAAACTGCACAGATGCCTTTATGGATCCCCAGAATAAAAATTCGCAATAATAAATTGACTATTTCAAACAAGATTTTTTCCAATGCTGCTGCTTCGGCTACTTGCCGTAACATTGCTGACGTTGTTCCACTGTGACATTAGAACATGAAGAAGACACAATAGATGTCTCCAGCTGGTCAATGAGCCCTGTCTCAAATTCCTGCATTCTACTGTCAAATTCAGTGGGTGGAAGGAAATTGCTGACTTTTGATTTGTAACGTAGATCAAGGAGGGTGGCCACCCAGTAACCACTGTTCATTTTGATTGTCTTGAGGCATGTGAAATTTGAAATGAGTATGTGAAATAACTTTTTTTTTAATACGACCTTTACTATTGGTGTCTTTTACAGTAACCTGACCATAAAAGCAGCAAAAATACCCTTATTGACCATCAGAATAAAATTTGCAGTAAGAAATTAATATTTCAAACAAGATTTTTCTGAATAGGACATTGAGTATCGCTATCTTTTACAGCAGCATGACCCTAAAACCAGCCAAAATGCCCTTATGGACCCTCCCAATAAAATATGCACGAAGAAATGCAGACGGTTGACGTGGAGGTCCAAATGAAGCAGCAACGCTGACAGTCGGGCCGCAGCAGTGTGCGAATGCTGGAAGTGTGAGCTAAGACCGCGAGCCTTCCTCAGAAGACAGTAAAGTCCTGGGTAGTGCTTGTGAAATTTCTGCCTATACAAGAGCGCTTGCCCCTCCATATAAAAGTCGAAAAAGCCCTAGGTAGCACCATTACATCCTTATGCTTAGCAACAATGCAATATTTTGCAGAGTTTATTGTCACATTATGCCATAAACTCGTCGGGAATGGGCTCAAGGAGTTCAGGTTCCTTTCCACAAGTTGGGACGAAGTGAGCTTCACTTTGCAAGCTGGATGACGTTCCAGTTCCACCCAGGTGCCCTTCTCCTTGGTGTAACGGGTTGCGCCGCGGTCCGGTCCACGGACCGCGGTCGCACCCGTGTCCCCCGCGGCAGGTCCCCGGCGGGGACGGGTGCCGCCGCGGGTCCCACTGCCGCCCGTGGCTGCATCCGTCCCGTCTCCTCACCTGACCGCGCTCCCGTTCGGTCCGCGTCCCCTGCTGGCCGGAATGCGCATGCGCGCCCCCTAGCGCGCGCGCGCGCTCGTTCATGTAGATTTAAAGGGACAGTGCGCCGGTAATTGGCTAATTGCCGGGCGCTGTCTCTATTTAAGTTTTGGTCCCACGTCACTTCCCCGCTGGATCTTTGTTGCCCCGTGCCTTTGTGAAAGCGTCCCTGATAGTCTATTTGCCTTGCCGTGTACCAGACCTTGCTACGTTTCCCGACTCCGAACCTCTGCCGCCTGCCCTGACCTTATCGCCTGTCCACGACCACGAACCATTGCCGCCTGCCCTGACCTTATCGCCTGTCCACGACCACGAACCATTGCCGCCTGCCCTGACCATACTGCCTGCCCACCGCTACGATTCTGGGAATACTATTTTGTACCTCGCTGCACCTCGGCTGCCGCCGCAGGCAAGTCACGTCAGGGGGGACGACCTGGTAGCCTCAAGCCGCAGCAAGTCCATCCCGCTTTGCGGCGGGCTCTGGTGAAAACCGGGGGCTACTTAGATTCCGTTCCCTGGCGTGGCTTAGCTATCATCGCCTGCGGTGGTCCAGCGGATCCACTACCAAGTCCGTTACACTTGGCTTCCTTTTTCTTCCTCTTGTTTTACTTGATGCGCTGGAGGAAACTCTCTTAGCTCTTGGAGTGGCGAATGTGCTCCACATGGATGTTAATGCTTCTGGGTTTTACCATTGATCTGCTTGTTTACATTTAGACCCAGAACATGCTGTTTAACATTGTAGATCCTGTCAGTCCTGCCATGATAGCATTTAGGTGGCTTCCCTTTTTTTATGGTGCCCATACCCTTAATGTACACAGTGTCGCACTTCTTGTAGATGCACATGTATGTTGACAAAGACAGAACTTCATGTTAAGGAAGGATCTGGAGAACTGGGTTCCACGCCTTTTGCCTCTTGTGTTTGTCATTTTCGCACCTTGAAAATGGTGAGTCCAGCCGAAAGAGAGGAATCGGCTTCCTTCTCCTCTGGGGGCATCAGAAATTGGGCAACAGAGCAGACAAAATCATCCTCTTTGGCCTCTTGGTCTTTTGAAATGCCTTCTGACCCCAACCGCATTGTATCATCAAAGGGCTCCTCAGAATATGGATTATCCAGTGGCCATGACTGAGAGGAAGAGGAGTTAAAACCTCTTTCAGAAATGAAACGCACAGGGAACTGACCAAGCGATGACAGGCTATGGTCAAAAATATAAATATTAAAAAGGTCTGGAAGATTGGTTCACAGTCTCTTATTGAATAACTGTACTCGAAAGACAGCAAATCACAAGAGTTCTTAAATCCCTATAATTTCCTACCGGCAACTAGGATTATAAACAAAAAATGTTTCTATCGACTATCCATGAAATAGGTTCTTATGAAAGAAACCGGTCTGGTATACTGACTGCTCCTCCAAAACTGCAGCAAGGAACTGAAAAGATGAGGACTGTGTAGCTATACTAGGTGCAGCGGTAGCAGTTGCCACGGGTCCCTTTGACATGTAAGAAGACGCCTTTATTGGAAATGGCACATTAACTGCTAGAAGCACCGTATCTCTTTTTTCACCAGGGCCCAAGAACAATTCATATATGTGAGGGCAGCAAGAACATCCCAACGGAGAACACGAAGGTTAAGCTGACAGGGCCGCCATCAGTCATCTATCAACCGTTTCAGGGCCCCATGCAGCTAAATCAAATGGGGCCCCAACCCATTACTAAATCCTATTCTTAACATATCACTGGGCCCCTTTTTGATTAGGGCCACTGACAGGAGTACTACCCCTGGCACCCCCTTTCACAGTAGCCTGACTCCAAAACCAGCAGAAATGTCCTTATTGACACTCAGAATAAAATAAGCACGAAGAAATCAGTATTTGAAACAATATTTATTTGAATAGAACATTGAATATCACTGTATTTTACAGCAGCATGACTCCAAAAGCAGCAAAAATGACATTTTCGACACTTTATAAAGTTATCAAGAATAAATGAGTTTTTTAAACATGATTTTTTGGAATAGGACCTTGATTATAGCTGTTTTTTACAGCAGCATGACCCCAAAAGCTGCAAAAATGAGCTTTCGGACACTCTTTAAAATTTTGAAAAAGAAATGACTGTTTGAAACAAGATTTTTTGAATAGGACCTTGACTGTTGCTGTCTCTTACAGCAGCATGACCCCAAAAGCTGCAAAAATGACCTTTCGGACACTCTTTAAAATTTTGAGGAAGGAATGACTGTTTGAAACAAGATTTTTTGGTATAGGACCTTGACTATTTGTCTGTCTTTTACAGCAGCATGACCCCAAAACCATTGACTCTGCTTAAAATATTCAAGAAGAAATGAGTAATTGGAATAAGTTTTTTTTTCATTAACACCTTTACTATTGGTGTCTTTTACAGTCTCCAGAGCACAAAACCAGCAAAATAACCTTTTGGACACTCTGATTACAATTAGCAATAATAAATGAGTATTGTGAATAAAGTTTTTTCAATAGGACCATTTCTTTTTTTAAAGAGGAACGTGTAGTTCACATTGTGAAGTAGAACTGCTACTAATCGGTGACCTTGGCAACTGGGGCAACAAAATCAAAAGAGATCCACGCTTGATTTATTTTGATAAAAGTCAAATGATCTACATTCTCAGGGGAAAGCCGGATACGTTTGTAAGTTATCACTCTGCCAGCTGTGCTGAAGGTCCATTCCGAAATGATGCTGGCTGCTGGGCAGGATAACACTTCTATGGCGTGCCGAGTAAGCTCGGACCATTCATCCATTGTGGACACCCAGAAGTCGATTTGGTCCGGACCATGTCCAAAAACATCGGTGTTGAGCCGCAGGTAGTCGTGGACCATGGTCTTAAGGCGGTCTCTGTGTGTCTGACATATGCCCTGCCTTACAGGTGTTGGTGAGGTGGTATATAACGATTGCAACAGGTCACCCATTAGGCTTCTGCCACAATGCCTACTGCTGCTACTACGGCTACTTGCCACTCTACTGCTGTCACGTTGCTGACGTTGTTCCACCGTTATGATGTTCCACATTAGAACGTGAAGCAGACGCAACAGATGTCTCGAGTTAATCAATGAGCACAGTTTCAAATTCCTGCATTCTACTGTCAATTTGTGTGGGTGGAAGGAAATTGCTGACTTTCAATTTGTAACGGGGACCAAGTAGGGTGACCACCCAGTAACTGATGTTCATTTTGATTGCCTTGATGCGTGGATCATGTTGCAGGTAATGGAGCATCCAAGTAGTCATGTGAGAGTTGCAGCCAGCATTTCCCAAGCTTCTGGGTCGAGGAGCACTAAACAAATCTTCCTTGACTTCCTCCTCCGCCTCAAATCGGTGTCCAACCATTCCTCATACTCCTCCTCCACTTCCTCAGCATCAACACAGCCCTGGCTAGCCTTATACGCTGTACTCTGAGAGCTGAAGTGCCGCCCTGCACCAGCCCTGGACCCGAACCACTGCCTAACAAAGACCTATAAAGTTGGGAAACTGTCGGGCCTTCTAGCTCCGACGGTGAGTAAGGCTCTGAGTTCGCATATGTGTCCGCCTTCTCCTCCATCCCTGCTGGGACCTGCTGTTTCAAAGTGTCCAACACTTCCAGAACAAATATCACCACAATGGTCATGCTGACAAGGGCATTGTCCTGACTGACTATTTTGGTCTCGTCTTCAAAACTGGCCAGGATGGTGCAGAGATCTTTCACTTGCCTCCAATCTCTATGGCTCAACACCCCGAGGTCCGCACCACTGCTTGTCAGGCCATGCTCCACTTCATTCTGCATAATGGCATTAAACTCTTGCCACAATCGCTGGACCATGTGGAGGGTGGAATTCCAGCACGTTGCCACGTCAACGATGAGACGGTTGATGGGGAGACCAAGATGACGCTGCAACGCAGCCAGTTGGCCAAAGCAGGGTGCAAACACTGGAAGTGTGAGCTCAGACCTCGAGCCTTCCTCAGCAGGCATTCAAGACCTGGGTAGTGCTTTAGAAATGTCTGCACGACCAGGTTCATGACATGTTCTAGGCAAGGGATGTGCACAAGTCTAGCGATCTTTAGAGCAGCAAGGAGATTTTTCCCGTTGTAGCACACCACCTTGCCTGCCGCCAGGTTCTTATCAACCAGACACTGCTCAGTCTCATTGCGCAGAGCCGTCCACAGATCTTGACCTGTGTGTTGATGGTCTACAATTTCAACACTGCCTGGTTTCTCTTAGCACGTGATGCTACTCATGGAGCTTGGGAATTTGAAACCTGCACCATCCCAGCATCGTGGAAGAGTGTACGCCTAGCCTGAGACCCACCATCATCACCAGAGACATCCACATCCACCTGTGGTCAGATGGACTTTGCTGGACACGTGGCTGGCCAGGGCAGGGACAGCTTTTCAGGAAAATAAATGCCTACTCGGCATCTGGTATTAGGGGCAGGCAAGGGCCATGATGTGGTGGAACCCATCTGTGTCCACCAGTCGGAAAGGCAACATTTCCAAGTCCAAGAGCCTGGCAATGCCAACATTCAGGCTTTTGGCTTTGGGATGGTTGGGCTGAAAGCGTTTCTTCTGCTCTCACACCTGGTGCACAGAAGGCTGGCTGTTACACTGGCCGCTGTACGGTGTGCAGGTCAAACTGGTGGAAGGAGAAGGGGTAGACTATCTCTTTGGTGGTGGTGGTAATCAGTTGATAGTGTGTCGCACTGGGGCTGATGCTTGCTCATGCCGCTCCAGGACATGGGCAGCAGAGGAACGCTTGGTCTTGGAAGTGGGGGAGGAGGAGGAGGAGACAGAGGGGGTCACAGTGATTGGAAGCCCAGGACCTGTTTGGCCTTTTTTCTCCACTTGCTTTAGATGCTTGCTTTAGATGCATGTGCCTGTTCATGTTCATGGTGGTTAAACGCTTTAGATTCTTGCCTCTACTGATGCGTTGACAGCAAATCCAGCATATGACGTCGGTCGCCAAATCTGAGGCTTAATCAAAAAAGGCCCAGGCTTCACAGCTCCTGGACCTCTTCAATGGTGATAACCTAGTAGCGGTGTTTCTGCTGCCACCACTGAGCATGGCTGGTGGATTAATGTCAGCGGACTTGTGCGACCGCCCTCTCCATTTCGGAGGCTGGACTCTCACTGACACTACCCCATCATCTTCCTCCTCGTCCACTGAGGCGCTTGCGAGCAAATGCTGCTGAAAAGACCATTATCAACATCATCATCATCACAGGAGACTTCCTCATCCTGACAGTTTACATCCTGAAGCTGTGGGCTAGAAGCCACAGGCACTGTAAGGCGTTGATGACCGCTCGGGATTTCTGCTGACTGACCAGCTTTCTTCTCCTCTGACGTCATCAGCGGCATCTCCAGATAAAATCATCCTCTTTGGACTCTTGATGTTTTGAAATGCCTTCTGACCCCAACCACATTGTGTCATCAAAGAGCTCTTCAGAACATGGATTATCCACAGGGGTCTGTACATGGTTTACATTTGGGCTGCGTTTGCTTTAGGTTGGACTGATGCTGACGGTGATGATGATGACATTTGTGGCCGTTACTGTGAGGACGAGGAGGTAAAACTGCTGGATGCAGGTTACGTTAACCACTGAAGAACAGATTGGCGATGCACTTCATTACTGAGATTCACAGGTAACCGACCGAGCGATGACCGGCCTGACGGTCCTACAGCTGACAATGTGCTTGCTTTCTTGTTGTCCGGAGCCCTGGAAGAAGCGCCTTCTCTCGTACCTCTAGCTCCACGTCCTACCACCTCTTTGCTCGCTTACCACCTGTAGTTCACTCCATGTTCAGAAAGACAAATAGTAAAAAGATCTAGAAGGTTTTTTCACAGTCTCTTATTGAAGAACTGTACTGCAAAGACAGCAAATCGCAAGTGTTCTTAAATCCCTATCATTTCCAACTGGCAACTAGGATTAGAAACAGAATTGTCTCCTTCCCTCCCTCGCTGAGAGATCAAGATGGATCAATCAAAAGGAAGGGGAAAGGAAACAGAGACCCTACCTCTTTTCCCAAACCTCTATATAGTGAACATCTAGATAGAGAGCTTCACATAAATGGTTAAGCAAAGTTGAAACCCCAATCTCTGACGGGGGAAAATTTAAATGTGGGGTCCCTGTCATACGATAAAAATTAAATCAGAATTTCAAAATTTGAAAGTAACAAGGCACTGGCCCCGATGGTTTTAAGGGGAAATTTTTTAAAAAATTAAAGACGCGATTACCCCCATCTTCTATCTTTGTACAATTAAACCCTATTGGGGCCCCCAAATTTCCCAAATCCATGAATAAGCCCACATAAATTTACCCAAAAACCCCGGAAAGATCTTTCCCAGGCCCCCTTCATACCGTCCCCATCTCCCAAAATCAACCTAGACTAAACTTCTTCGAAAAATTTTGGCAGACCCTTTAGCCCCCCCCATCCCCCCAAATGAATGGTTCTACCAATGGGGTTTTTACCGGGGAAGAGCGCCTCTAAAAACGGAAGGTAATTTGGGGCCTTTTATGTAGTGAAAAGTCGCCCCCGGCACATCCCTTTTTCCCCTGGGCACCCGGGCGCACGGAGAAGGCTTTTGATCGGGTTTATGGGGATGGTTAACCTTTTGCTAGGGCAAAATTGGCCTCAAGGCCTTTCGCATTTTCTCCTGGCTTGTACAGAAAACCGAGGAAGGACTGCCTTCCGGGGTTTGTCCAAAACCCTTTATCTGCAAGTGGAACAAGACGGGTGCCCTTATCCCTTCCCCTTCAATTTGGCAAAGCCCCCGCAAGATCCCCCATCAATCCCCCCTTTTTGGGGTATTAAATAATCCCTTTTAAAAAAATTGGCCCTGTTGAGAGAGGGGTTTTCTTCCTTGGCTCCCGAGAGGGACCTCCCCTTTTTCTTAAACACCTCGATTATTTTAATCATTCTGGGTTTTAAAAATTTAATAAATTAAGTCGGAACCCCAAAGGTCTGCCCCCAAACCCAGCCCTATCTTTGAATCACTAGCCCCCCAATACATATTGCCCCCAAAAATCAACCCAAAATTTTCTTGGAATCCCATAGGGAAATCCCCAAAAAACATTGTATTCTTTAAATTCCCCCCCCACCCCATACCCTTTAAGATAGCGGGGTTTGGGATGGGTTTGGTAAAAAAGTTTCCCCCTCTCCCTTTTGGGCGGGGTTTGTCTTTTTAGTACAAATTGATGAGTTTTCCCAAAAACTCCTGTACCCCCCCAAAAATATCTCCCTATTGCTGAAGCATACTGAAACCCAGAATTATTGGTGGTTTTCCAAGATTTTTTTGGGGCCAAATTTAAAAAACCCCCAAAATACCGGGCCCCAAAAGGGTTGCTCCCTAAAAAATCAGGGGGCAAAAAACCCTTTCCCGGGATTTTGAGGATGTATAATCCGTCTGCAATCGGGCCGCCCTCCCTGGGTTGGGTCAAAAAAAAACATCTTTTATTCTAACACGAAAATAGAACGGCTTTTTTTTTTGGGTTTTCCCCACGGGTTGTCGGCATTATTACATACAAAATTTTTCCCATGTACCCACGAACTTTGATCCTGCCTCCTGATGGGGGATACAATTGTCCCTGGAAGGTCTCCCGGAAACTGTTTAGGCCCCCTGCAACCTTACAAGCACTTTCCTTTTAAAATGGGTCCCCCTAAAATTTGACCCGGGTATAGGGGCCCCAACTTTTTTCCCCCTGGGGGGAGAGGGGTTTCCCACAGTCGGCATTATTTGACTCCCAGAAACTAAATTACTACTCATTTCCCGCCCCTTCAGAGGTCTTACAATATTCCCCCCACTATTTTTAACTTAGGGCCAAAAACGACAGCTTTGAAAGGGTCCAGGGTAACCAACCTTCCCAAAAAGGAATTTTCCCCGTAAATTGACTTTATGACTTAATGGGCCCCAGTGACCCTGGGGCCCTTTTCTTGTTCTTCTTATGCAAGATTTTAGAGATATTCGCTTATGGGTTTATTTCCCTTTTCCTCCCTGCTAGGTGGGGAGACACTTTAAGTAGGGAGTCCCGCAATGGGGGGTTGACGGGTTTGGGAATACAATTTGTAAAAAACTTTAATCAGTGAAAGATGGAGAAGACCATTTCCCGGTTCATGCTCAAGCCATCTACGGTTTTTACTACCCCCCCCGCACCCTGCCGTCCCCCAGCGCAAAACGGCACCCCCCAAGTGTCACCCAACAAATCTAAATTTAAATTCAGGGAAAAGTGGACCTCCCCGGAATACCAGAAAATTCTGGAGAAACCTGGGAAAGGGCGCGAGTCAAAAGGGGGGGGGACCTCAAAATCCCCCTTGTCCCCTTTTTTTTTTGTTTTTTCCCATGATCTGCCCGGGCCTACATAAGTACCATACACTACTTCACTAGTGCTTTTGGCAGCAAAATGTTGCTTTCTTGCTCAAGGGGCTAAAAAGAAGGTTTCCAAGCTTTGGGAGGTGCCAGGCCCAAATTTTAAACATATTTTAACCTTGAAAGAATTTAAGTTAATCAGCAAAAAAAACTCGCGCAGACAAATCTTTACAACCCGGGAAAACCCCTTTTTTGAAAAAAATTTTTCTTCTATTGAAGAGATAACCCCATGGTCTTTCCCTTTGATACACCCAAAAAAGGGATATTTGGGGGAAACACTACTGGCCCCATGGAGGGCCCCCGACTCCCGGACACCCCACGTAGGGTTGGGTGCTAGCCTTTGTTCCAATCCCTAGGTTGGGGCGAGGAGTGCAGTGACCATCCCACCTTGTATGGGCACTGCGCTACTGGACTTAATACCCTGACCTAAATTTGGGCACATCTGAACCGCTGGAGAGGGTCCCCCAACTCCTCCCTTCCCTCCTTCCCAGACCCCTTTGCCCTGTGGTTTTGACCCGGGATGCTTTTAAAATATGTTTTTATTGCTGGCTCTATCTTTTTGGAACCCCCTTTGGTTTTCCCCCGGGTTGTCTACCACTATCCGACGTCTTACTAGGGCCTCTGCTGAGATGTGCAATTGGATTATACAACCTGTATCTCATGGACCCAGGATTACTCATGTAACACCACATTCTCGGATGATCAGATCCGATGGTGAGGAGGCCATCCTCCCCCCCCTTCCTTACCCTCTTGTTCTCCACTGTCGGTGTGATTGAAATTTCTGTCTGTCTAAGTTGTGATTATGTTTGTCTGCGTCTACTGTTTTAAAATAGAAAACTGGTTTCCAAATGGGACACTGAACTATAGTGGTTGAAACATAATTTGCCTGTAATTCTTATGTATTAGCAACACCAATTCTTGGATATTGTTATTTTCACAGAATGTTACTGTATCAAACATCAAGTCCATTTGAAACTTAATAAATATATGTTTAAAAAAAAAAAAAAAAAGATCCCCAGCTATAAATTGGGTCCGCGGATTCTGGGACCTTTCAGAGTACTTCGGCAACTGAATCCGGTGTCCTACCTCCATCTCTCCAGATTCCTAACGCCTTCACGTCTCCCTCCTAAAGCCTCTGGTCTTGAACCGGTTCTCCCAGAAGAGCACTGACCCGTCTCCGGCCCTAGAGTCCCGTGATGTTTTTGAAGTGAAGGACATCTTAGATATGAAGACCAACAGGGGTAAGCGTTTCTTTCTTGTAGATTGGAGAGGCTTTGGCCCCGAAGAGAGGTCCTGGGAACCGGAGTCCAATATCCTGAATCAAGATCTGCTCCGTAAGTTCCTTCGCCTTAAACAGAGGGGGAGCCCTCCGGGGGGGGCACTGTAGCAGACGCCCCTGTTTCTCGGCCCGCGGGCCGCGGGCGCAACCGTGGCCGGCCGCTTGCCGGGGTCGGGTGCCGCCGCTGGCCGCGAGGCTAGCCGGGGGTCCGCTCCTGCCGGAGATTCACCTGGCCTCGTTCCTGTCCCGTCCGCGTCCTCTGCCGGCCAAGGCGCGCGTGCCCGCCCCCTAGCACGCGCGTTCTCGTAAATTTAAAGGGCCAGCATCCCGGTAATTGGATAATTGCCGGGCACTTCCTCTATTTAAGGTTTTGCTTGGCTATCACTCCTTGCTGGATCTATGTTGCCCCGAGCCTTAGAGAAAGCGTTCCTCAAGTGTATTCTCGCCTTACCGTGTACCAGACCCTTTGCTACGTTCCTCGACTCCAAACCTCTGCCGCCTGTCCTGACCTTCCTGCCTGTTCTCGACCACGAACCATTGCCGCCAGCCCTGACCTTACTGCCTGCCCACGACTACGATTCTTGGATTGCGATTCTGTACTACGCTGCACCTCGGCTGCCACCGCAAGCAAGTCACGTCAGGGGTAGCGACCTGGTAGCCTCACGCCGCAGCAAGTCCATCCCGCTTTGCGGCGGGCTCTGGTGAAAACCGGGGGCTACTTAGACTCCGCTGCCTGGCGTGGCTTAACTACCATTGCTTGCGGTGGTCCAGAGGATCCACTACCCAGCCGTTACAGTTTCAATGAGAGCCAGAGCTGGGCCTTGAACTCTAGAGAGAGAGACTGAAACCTGCATGCAGATTTCCTTGCCCAGGGAACCAGAGTACGGTACTGGACTTATACCCGGGACTGTGTTTTGGTCCGGATATCTTTTGTTTGGCTGAAGCAAGCCTGCCGTTTATTTGCATGTTTTGTGGACTGCACCAATAAACCTTGCCGTGTTTCACACCAAAGGACTGCTTCCGTTTGAGCTAATCCCTACAGCGCGTATTAGCGCAAGCTCCCGAAAGACACAATGTATTGCGGCGCGTACTGTATGCGCCGCAGTACTGTATGCGCCGCAGTGTGAGCATACCCTATAGGTGATATAGTTCAAAAATAGGGACTGTCACTCCAAAAGAGGGACATTTAGGGTTTTTGCTTAAGTAGTTTACTTTTGTTAATAGCTAATATAAACATTGTTATAACATCCATATGGGAATAGTTCACATCTCAGCTTTTCTAAGTTTACTACTTCAATTACAACACATGCATACCTCATACATATTGCAATGTACACCTACACAGATTCCCATGTTTGCCATTAAAGGGTTATTCCCATGTTACTGATGAGCTTTAACCTCTTAAGAAGCAGGCCTGAAAAGACTTTTATGACCAGCTAATTGTTTTAGTTTTTGTCTCTTTGCATTTCAACAGTTGTTACTTTTTTACTATTTAAGTGACGAGGTTGAACCAGGACTTGTTTTATGCGGGAGAAGTTGTATTTTGGGGGGCATAGTTTAAAGGGTTTTGTTCACCACAGGCTTTCGCAGACATGAGTGATTTCTCTCTCTCTTACAGCTTAAAATCTAGGGGTAGGTCTCTCCTCCCAGTGGGCAGGTCTCTTCTCCCAGTAGGTGGGTCTCTCCTCCCAGTAGGCGGCTCTTCCCTCACTGAAGACTGGTGACATCATCATTCTGTGTGAGCAGGGGAAGGGAGAGGATGTCACAGCTCTGCAGACCAGTTGCAATGGTCAGTTCTCATGCCTGCAGAGCTGTCACCTCCCTCCACAAGCTCCTTGTAACCAGAACACCTGCATTGGTGGAAACAGTTAAGCATACAGCCTGAACTGGTGAAAAAAATGTGAGAAATGCACTCTGTTCCCTCCTCTGTTATCAGGCAGGAGGTAGAGGGGGAGCAGACTGTATAAGGCTGTGTTGTATGGGTGAGGGAGCAAATCTAGCAGCTTAAGACTTAAGACTTCCCAGATCCCTCACATAGAGCTATCACTGTGAGAGGAGCATAGAGAGCTCAGACAGCCTTTATTACACAGATCAGAGAGAGTGAAAGACAATGAGAACATAGACACAGCACTGAAGCCAGTTTCAGTTTCGTTTTCACACAGCTCAGAGGGAAGGCAGTGCAGGCAGCCAATCACAGCACAGGGGGTGTGGCCCGCATAGGGGTAAGGCTCAGATTTAGCTCTAGACACTTACAGATTAGTTAGTAGCTGTTATGGTACTGTAAATGATTTAGATAATATAAACCAATTGCAAAAGTGCTTATTTTTACTGTCTCCATCCTTACAGATATGATCTTTGTAGCGAGAAAACCCCTTTAAGTTTACAAAGAAATTATTGCAGAATTTTTAATTCTTTTTTTACACCATGCACATTTCACACTAAATAAACTGTTAGATGAATTCTACAGGTTATTATGGTCATGTAGATACCTAATTTTTTATTAAATATTTATTTTTATTTTATTTTTTTCTACACTTTTTTATTTTTTAATCCCACTAAAGGATAACTATTTAACGCTTTTTTTTTTTTACACTTAATAATGTATTAGCATACTCAGATATGCTAATACATTACAATCTGTGTCATACTGACACAGGCAGCATTCAGGGCAGCACACGGTGCTTCCTATACTGACAGCCCTGGGGCTACTCTTGGTCCCCAGGGCTGACTGTACATTCATTCCCCAGGCTCCATCCGGTCACCCTACGGAGCAGGGGAATGCCCTTCGATTATGCCGTGGTCACGGACCGCAGCAACCAAAGGGTTAAACGCTGGGACTTGGAGGTTTCCTCACTTACAGAGACTGCTCTAGGAACAAAGCTGTAAAGTACAACTCTATTCCTAGAGCTGCTGCGGCGCTGGGAGCTGCAAAACCTGTTTTTCTGAAGCTACGTCTATAGATGTGAGTTAATATATATTATACGTTCACAGGACCAGATTTGTGCTAAATAGGGTAATCCAGACAAAACCCCTAATAAAGAAAAAATAAATACCCCTTCCAGACTTTCTAAAAAAAAACACAGCAACAACCAGGAAACTGGGGCTTCAGAAGAATATAAAACTTAGCTTTTAATAGTAAATAAATATTTTAAAAAACTCTCCCTATCACACCCTATTGAGAAAAAAACTGCCTATATGAAGTAGGGAACCCGCCCCGACAAGGGCGACCCTACTAAAAACTCCTAAGTAATCACCCTAACAGTCCCTACTGTGTCCATATAAAAGTTGGTTACAAAAGGGGGACCTAAATAAATATGTTGCCACAAATGGTCCTCCCAAACGAAGACAAGAGGCCCAATAAATACAAAAAGGAAAAAAAAAAAATGTTTATAGGTCTTACCAAAAAAATAAAGAATAGCAAAAACAAATTAGATAAATATACAAAAACTCCTAGATATAAGTTATGAAAAAACTCCACATCTCAAAAAACTGACGCGTTTCCCCCACATATATGTGGGTTTATCAAGGAGTATTAAGGAAATAGATATACATCCAAAAAGACCTAGAGATTTCTGTTTGGACACAATACTTACAATTTAGATGAACAATGATTAAGAAATGGATAGGATATACCAGACTGAATGATACATGGATCTCGTATAAGTAAAAAGTATCAAATCGTCCAGAAGTATAGCAGAATAGGATAACTGATAAATCCACGAAACATGATAGAGTGGAGCCTGCAAAGAGCAATTCAGATAAGCAGATGTGTCCAAACAGAAATCTCTAGGTCTTTTTGGATGTATATCTATTTCCTTGATAAACTATATTTTTTGGTAAGACCTATAAACTTTCTTTTTTTTTTTTATTTCTTTTGAAGCCCCAATTTCCTGGTTGTTGCTGTGATTTTTTAAATATATATTATATTGATATAATGATGGGCCATGTCACCAGACTCCATCGCATTAGCCAAGATTGAAGGCAAATCCCTACCCATCAGTCAGCTGGTTAAAGGAATTTGCTAAGGATGGCGAGGATCCAGCAAGTACCTGCCACTGGTAGAAAATCACATGTTTTGACCCTGGAGTACCAGAGGGAGTAGCTGTGAGAGTGGATATAGGGCTGTGGATGCTTTACCTTCTATTGATCTGTGACTATGAGTTGGCCCAGAGATGTTACTAAAAACTCACAGGGCCTTGTGCAAAACGTCAGCTTAGGGACAACTCAACTTGGGCAGCCACTCTTTATGGATGTGAGACTCTATTTTTCAACAGCAGGTTTCCTTCTTGATGATGCTCCTGGTGTAGCGTGCCATGGAAAGTTATTCCTGCTTAAATAATCAAATACGCCAAATGAAGAAAAGGAACTATCCTATCCTATGTACATGACACATCCTCCTCTTATCGGCTCCTCCTCACATGAAGAAATCATATTTTCCACTTAAAAGCTATTTTAAAAAAATCAGGTTTCTATGTTACAATCATTTTTATTTTTTGTGGCTTTTATAATTCAGATTAAATAGTAAGATAACTTTATAGATTGGATAGTTATGGATGTAGCCATACCAATAATGTGTACCTTTTTTTTATTCATTTATTTATTGTTAACAAAATAAAGCTGTTTCTTTTTAATTGGTTAAAATTGCTTTTTATGTATTTTTTATGTGTTTAAACTTTTTTTTTAATTTTTTTGGCTCACTGTGGAACCACTTAAGCACTGTTATAAAACATATCAATACATCATTGCATTGCTATGAATTATAGAGGTGGCAGGCAGTCTATTAGACCCTGCCTCTGGTCTACTAGGCTTCTGTGCATGGCAAACCTGGAGGTTATTATTTAGCCTCCAGCAGCCATGGCAATCACATACCCCCCAACATTTAGTGAATGTAAAGAGGGACACATCAGGTCACACCTCTATCCACATCCAAGTACATAACACCACACCAGACCATGCCTCTAACCACTCTCTAGCACACCCAGACATGTCCAAATTCCTCCAGCAGACTAATGCCATAACAACAGACCTGTTGGACTATGTCAGATCAGCATTGGATCCATTTGTTTAATAAAACAGTCAAAGAGGAATGTTGTGATGAAGTTATATTTATTTAAATGAAGTTATATTTTTTGGTGTTTTTACCATTTTATTCCAATGTTAGTAACCTGGAATTTATTGATAATGTGAGCTGGCATATTCTTACATTGTTTATTGTTAGTAATGGAGGTGTATTATAGACTCTTATTCAATTGTATTTCTGGGACTTGGAGTCAGCCAGCAGTATTTTATGTCACCCCCAAGGTACTGGAAAGAGCCGGATTACCATCAGAAACGGGCCCTCTAATGTTCTGCTTCTATGGAGCTATGTCAACTAGCAGTTTTAGGATGGGAAAGACCCAATATCCATGGACCTTCCCATCTTGATAGTAACAGGCTGCAGCTGCTGGTTTTACCTTGGCTGGTTATGAAGCAAATGATAAAAATAAAATGATATGGGTTCCCCACTTTTTTCATAACAATGGCTCAATACAAACCTAAATATAGAAACCAACAACCACCACAGAAGCAGACTATCACAATAGAGAGTCAGCTTCTGATGGTAAACCGTCTCTTTTCAGAATGCTTAGTGCATTGGATACTGAGATAATAGTGGGCAACAATTAGTGCAAGCCTTGGTTGACGAGAAACACCACTAATTGACACCAAACCCTGGAGAAGGCTGGGAGAAGTCAGCATGGAGGTCTGGACCGGATGAAGATGAAAAGGGAAAGTGAACAACTCCAGATAGAGAAAGAGGGGGGCCTTTCTGTGGACATTCCTGACATGTCTGTTTTATTAAATACTGCAGCATAATTTCTTAGATCTTTATGTATGTTGTGTTGTTCCCCTGTTATTTGTAACCAATTAGGGGAGAGGGGGTTGTCCCTGCACAGATTGACATTGTCCAATCAGTGCTGGCAGGGTCAGTGTGTGTAGGGACACGCCCCTTTGAAAACTGGAATGATAACACCCATCTGACTTATTCAATAATACATTTCTGGAAGGAATAACATAATAGGCACAACACAGAGTTATAAGAGAAAATTCTCCAGAATGCTCCAGAATTGTTATTTCACAGGGAACACAAGGGTTTACTAAAAGACCTGTCAGGAGATATCACAGGTCTAGTCCAGTCCATTGGAAAAGGCCATTTGGCTATCTTTCTCATGAGCCCCATATTAGCTGCACAGGCTGCTTCTATGAAATGGCTACTTTTGACAAGATACAATAAGGCTATGTTCACACGGCTTAAAATGGGACATATTTCAGTCCATAATTACACGCCGTACTGCGCGAATTACGGCTGGAATACGTCCCAGTAACTACGGTAATGCACAGTTCTCACAGAGAACTATGGATTACGTCTCCTCTCCCTGCTTGGCGAATCCGCCGCGGGTGGAGATAAGTGACATGTCATTTTCTAGCGGCGTATACGCGCTGCTAGTAATGATAGTCTATGGGCCGGCGAGGTGCCGGCCCCCCGCTCCTGCCCCCAATCCCACCCCGTCCACACGGCGTAATTGCGGGGCGTAATTACGCCCTGCAAATAAGTCGTGTGAACATCGCCTTAGAGAGAAGCCTTTTTACAAGAGCTTTTAATCTATTATAATCATCAATAGCTCTTCTTGCAGTATGTAACAGTTATAACACAGACAACAACAGTAAAGGAAATGTCACACGTGTCTTAGGAGAAGGGACTTTGCGTGGTATTTCTTTAACAGGAGCACATGCTATCTCCTGGGGAGGCCGCTCATTGTGTCCTGTTGCTTGGACACTGCATTGTAATGTTAATTACAGGGAGTTCAGCCTGTGGCAGGGGAGGGTGGCATTCACCAGTCAGTAGACTCATGTCTGTCATACTCTGCTCTAATGAGCAGCAACAAACTCAGTTCCTGGGGTAATTATACTCGCACTGGAGCTTTAACTCCAAGATCTTACCCTTTCCTGGATATTAGTTCTTGTTCTATGCATTTCATTGCTTTTGTTAGTTTTGTTTGACCGCAGTTGGAATACGGCAATTTCTCTTCCTACAGGACAAGAAACACTATGTCCGCTTATCACTGGGAGGCGAGGAGGAGGCAGCATGTCCTGGACAGGAGAAGGTCCAATCATGAGAAAGTGGTGAGTGGCATTAATACTACAGTATTTGTATCACTTTATGTTGTATAAACTGAAAAGTGTGAAATAGACAAACAGTAAATGAAAAATAATGTGACACAATGTAGCAGGATGCACAATGGTGGAAGCTGTGGCTACATGGCTTTAGATGTGCTTGATATTGCTTTTATGCCCCTCATTTACACCCATAAACACTGGGACAGATTTATCAATGCAATAATATCAGAAAAGAAGCATATATGATGACCTCCTCCATTTTTCTAAAGCCCAAAAGATATTTGTAACACAAAAAGTGCATCTGCTCTACTCTATGAAGTCTCATCAAATGTTTTCTGTGCATAAATGTAATAGTGAGCTACAGCAAATACAACCTGTGGTATGTAAGAATCTGTAGTCCTCAAGTGACATACCTGACTACAACTTGCATTTACCATCATGAAGCAACTGTCAAAATCTAAGAGCTTATATATATGATTATAGAACATCTCTGCCGGGTTGTATGAACCCATAATATGGGCCCCATAGAAATCTATGGGTCCCTACTGCACCTGAATAAAACAGGCATGATGAGGTTTCTGGTACGCTGTGTCCTAAAAACATTAAAGCATTGCTTCAACAGGAGGATATCTCTGTATTCATTTATTCATTCATTCCCACTGTATATACTGGCAGCATGAGTGCTCAGTGATTAGCATTGTTGCCTTGAAGTGCTGGGCTTCTGGTTTCAAATCCCACCAAGGAGAACATCTGTAAAGAGTTTGTATGTTCTCCCCGTGTTTGCATGTTTTTTTCTGAACACTCCAGGTTCCCTAAACATTCCAAAACGTACAGATCATCTGCAGTTTAGGTTATGATCCCCATAGGCAGGGTGTAATAGGAGATCAATGAAATGCTTATATACTGTAGTATAGAGTATCGGAAATTTCATGTTCAAGCCTCCTAGCTGGACTTAAAACTACATTTTCCCATTTATTATATAATAAATAATAATAAAAATTAACTTAATTGTCATCAGCAAGTCCCAAAAAGTCTGATCTTACACAATATTATCTTATTTATCTATGTTTCTATTTCATCCCACCTCCTGGAAAAAATGGAATAAAAAGTGATCAGAAGTTTCCAATTAAAACTACACCAGATGAGCCTTCACATAGTTCCTACAGTGGAATAATAAGAAGTTGACATACATTTGTTATCACCAGAATTGTATTCTGTAGAATAAAGATAATGGCCGACATATATGAAATTTCATGCGCGTTATACTGGCATAAAATGTGCCTGATTTATGAACCTGCTCTACTGCGAGTCATAAATCAGGCACATTCTAGCGCTAGGGCGACATTTCTGGCTCAGGTATACCAACTTGAAAGCACTCTACCTGTTCCAGCAGTAATGCGCTACGGTCCTAGTTGTCCCACCTCCCCTTTCATACATTTTTAAATCTGCACACCACTCTCGGGCGCATTACATAGCGCTTGGATCTCTGGGATGTGTGGGAGATTTAAAAATGTATGAAGGAGGCTGCGCCTAATATCTGGCTGAAAAGACGCCAGATATCTGGCGCAGTCCCGTTCCCACATGTCGCCCGACATATCACTTATACCACAAGTTCAACTCAAACCCCTCAAAAAACTTGCCCAAAACACCCGCAAAGAAATTTTTTCAGGTTACCCAGTATATGACATTGTACAGTAAAAGGTATCATTAAAAGGATATCTTGTCCTGACAAAACAGGCCCTAACACTGTGTCAATGGAAAAGTAAAAAACAAATTATAGTTCTTGGAAGGCGGAAAGCAAAAAACATAAAACTTGCAATGGGGCGTTCCCAAAGGGGTTATTTTATTAACTAGAAACCATAGAACCAACTTAATTACAACAATTTAGATTATTGTAATAGGTCATATGCTATTTTATTTCAATTTTTATGTTGTGCCAGTATATACTGTATATAATGTATGATTATATTCAGCAGAAGGAAAATGCAGTCCAGCCATCTGTAGATTCCTCCAAACAAGTGAAAATTGCTGTTGAGATCAATAAAAGAATTCCAGGTGAGGAAAGCTTATATCTTCCTTCCCAGGGTGGTGTCCGGGAGCAGTAAGGTCAATAGTAGTAATGCAAGAACTATGCATTGGCTTTCACAGCAGATAAGAACTGTAAGCATTGCTCCCAGGGGACTTACCACCCACCCACAACCTGTGACGATGATTACTCAGCAAAGTTGGAGAGTCGATATAATGTGAGTATGATGCCCAGAGTCTGACCAGTTTATTTATACTACTTTGCGGTATTGGATCTTATATAAGTTCTCAGTGACGCTCTCATAAGGATAACAGTGGGAGGCAATTAGTGCCAACCTTGGGTGACAAGAAACACCACCGGTAAATGACATCAGAAGATGATTGTTTCTGGCCCCTATGGTTCTGTATATGTGTTGGTTATCTAGTCACATACACAGGATGTAATGGAACCTGCAGAAATCCAGGAACTCCAGCACGTTGTCCAACTTCGTATACACTGTGATTTGAAAATGAGATGTTGAGATCCTCTGGAGACCTAGGCATCAACACTAATGGTTATAAAACTGGTAACAGAACTGTGTTGATGACCCTTATTGGGCACGGGACAATAAGAAGTGACCTAAGGCCATGTACCCACGGCACGGGTTTGCGGACGGTTTTTCAGATGGTTTGCGGTTTTGCAGACCGTCTGAAAAACTGGCCGCAAACGAACACACCGGGCTTCTATGGAAAACCCCTGCAGCAGTCCCCACTGTGCTGGTCGGGTAAACCGACCAGTATTTGTCCTCTGCCGTGTAAATGGGCCCTTCAAATCTAATATGAGCCTACTTATTTTCCACTCCATCCATATATTTCCATGCTACAATAAAAGCTTCAAGCACAGCTTGAAGCAGCTTTCAGGTAAGCAATCAAGAGATGCTGTTACTATTCCTGCTTGGTATCTATAAGGATATTGCTATATTGTGTGGATAGATGTTAAATATGAGCAGAGAAAAGGTAAAGTAGTAGAAGAAGTGAGCTGGGCCTGGAGATCACCAGTTCTAGACTAAAATACATATTAAAGGGGTTTTCTCGCTACAAAGATTATATCTGTAATGATGGAGACAGTCAAAATAAGCACTTTTGCAATTGGTTTGCATTACCTAAATCATTTAGTATAGCAGCTATGAGCTAATCTGTGTGTTCTACACCTAAAACTGCAGCCTGAGGCCGGGCCACGCCCCCTTTTCTGTGATTGACTGGCTGTTATTTCATTCAGCCTGTTGGGACATGCCCCCTGGATGGGAACCGCCCCCTGGCCTGTGTTTGGCTGCCTGCACTCGGTGCTTACTCCCCTCTGAGCTGTGGAAAATGAAGGTGAAGCAGCTTTCTGTGCTGGCTGTGTAATAAAAGCTGTCTGAGCTCCTCTATGCTCATGTCCCAGCTTTATCTGAAGGATCTGAGCAATTACTGAGTCTCTAGCTGCTAGATTCACTCTCCCCTCATATAACACAGCCTTATACACTGCTCCCCCACCCATATAACACAGCCTTATACAGTCTGTTCCCCTCTACCTCCTGCCTGATAACAGAGGAAGAAGCAGAGCACATTCCTCACATTTGTTTCATCAGTTCAGGCTGTATTTATAACTGTTTACATCAATGCAGGTGTTCTGGATACAAAGATCTTGTGGAGGGAGGTGACAGCTTTGCAGACATGAGAACTGACCACTGCAGGAGATATGCAGAGCTATGACATTCTCTCCCTTACACTGCTCACACAGAATGATGATGTCACCAGTCTTCAGTGATGGGAGACCTACCTGCTGGATTTGAAGCTTTAACAGAAACAGCCCATTTCACTGACATCTAAACCTTTCTCATTAACTCCATAAACATGCACACTTGGCAAAGCCTTGATGTTTTCGTCATCAGGTAGAGAGGAATAAGTTGCTTCCAAGCACATCTAGAAGCACCTATCTGAGTGGTGAACAAAAGAATTGGACATGGTCGAAAAATACATGTCGGGAGACTCCCAGACTGCCAACCACACAAAATTTTGGTTACAAAGTATTGAAATGGAAAAACCTCCTCTTCCTGTCTATCTGGGATTTTGGTCAAAAAGGGACAGTATTGTCCAACAAACTCAACTCCAACTTTTAGGCTTGACCAGTTCAAGAAACTTAGGTCAACATGTATGAATGGGGCTGCACCAGTTTTCTGGTGTACTTTGAGACAAAAACAATTCATAAACTCCAATTTTTGGCATGATAATTGCCTTTGTAATGCGCCAAAGACACTTTTTAATGCGCCAAAGATTTGGGGTGTTCTGGGGGCGTCGCATCAAATTCCTAGAATTGGACACATTTAAAGTAGTATAAATAAAGTAGTGACGATGATTAGTTGCAAAGTTGGAGAGTCGATGCCCAGAGTCTGACCAGTTGTTGTATTGGCTCTACACTGCCCTGTATGTATGACCTGCAGAAGAGCAGCCAGACCAAGTACATGGTGGTGCCTGAGCCAGACTTGTGGTATTGGCTCTACACTGCCCTCTATGTATGACCTGCAGAAGAACAGCCAGACCAGGGTAAAGGTGGTGCCTGAGCCAGACTTGTGGTATTGGCTCTACACTGCCCTGTATGTATGACCTGCAGAAGAACAGCCAGACCAGGGTAAAGGTGGTGCCTGAGCCAGACTTGTGGTATTGGCACTACACTGCCCTGTATGTATGAACTGCAGAAGAACAGCCAGACCAGGGTAAAGGTGGTGCCTGAGCCAGACTTGTGGTATTGGCTCTACACTGCCCTGTATGTATGACCTGCAGAAGAACAGCCAGACCAGGGTAAAGGTGGTGCCTGAGCCAGACTTGTGGTTTTGGCTCTAGACTGTGCCTGTATGTATGACCTGCAGAAGAACAGCCAGAACCCGGGTAAAAGGTGTGCCTGAGCGAGTTGTGGTTTGGCTCTACACTCCTTATGTTGACCGCAGAAGAAGCCAGACCAGGGTAAAGTGGGGCCCAAACCGATTGTTATTGGGGTTTTAAATGCCCCTTTATGTAGACCTGAGAAGAACAGCCGGGGCCGGG
>JAODAL010009937.1:0-107841 GCA_025379985.1 Phyllomedusa bahiana
CAGTCCTTCCTGTTTTAGCCCCAGTGTGTGTTGGTATAAAACAGGACCGTGTGCACGGTCCTCTGTCAAAACAGCTCAGTGAAACTGTTCTATTTGTTCACACAGACAACTATGCTTTTAGCTTTGAACATTAGAACTTAGGTAGATTAGAAATTTGCAGTTTTTAGTTACTTAGGCTGAGAATTTTAAAGGAGCATCTAGCGCTGTACAGCCGCGGAGGTGGGGTGGGGGGCATGCGGGCGAACACAGACAGACAGGCTTTTGAAAGGAGAGTGGATATTGTGCAGCCCAGACTGTGGTTTGACCATGATTTGCAATGGGGTTTGATTTGAACAGTTTTTTGGCCATTTTTGGGGAAATATTACTTGTATGTTGTGGCAGCCTGTACTTATATTAGGATACAGATTTTTTTCTATAACTGCAGGTGTATCTGATAGGTGCAAAACCCAACTTTTTAATCCGTATACATTTCAAATAGGTGTTTTTTTTTTTACTTAAATGCGGCCCCGTTTTGTTCATAAGAGGCACCTTGCACTTAAATTTGAATACAGCAATTTTGTCATCACCGCAGGTGTATTGATAGGTGCAAAAACCACGTTTATTACCGTACACAATTTAATTTTCATGTTTTTCACTTTGGCCAGTTTCCCGCTTTTTCATAGGACCACCTTGCACTTAAATGTGAATGCAGCACTTTTGTCGTCACCGCAGGTTTATTGATAGGTGCAAAATCCACGTTTTATTATCCGTACACAATTTAATTACATGTTTTTCACCTTGGCGCAGTCCAGCTTTGTTTATAGAGCCACCTTGCACTTAAATTTGAATACAGCAAATTTGTCATCACCGCAGGTGTATTGATAGGTGCAAAAACCACATCTTAATATCCGTACACAATTTAATTACATGTTTTTCTCAAATTTGGCGCAGCCCGCTTTGTTCATAGAGCCACCTTGCACTTAAATTTGAATACAGCAATTTTGTAGTCACCGCAGGTGTATTGATAGGTGCAAAAACCACGTTTTATTATCCGTACACAATTTAATTACGTGTTTTTCACTTTGGCGCAATCCAGTTTTGTTCATAGAGCCACCTTGCACTTAAATTCGTATACAGCAATTTTGTCGTCTCCGCAGGTGTATTGATGGGTGCAAAAACCCCGTTTTTATTATCCGTACACAATTTTAATTACATTTTTTTTTCACTTTTTCCGCAGCCAGCTTTGTTCAAAGAGCCACCTTGCACTTAAATTTGAATACAGCAATTTTGTAGTCACCTCAGTTATATTTTTAGGTGCAAAAACCACGTTTTGTTATCCGTACACAATTTAATTACGTGTTTTTCACTTTGGCGCAGTCCAGCTTTGTTCATAGAGCCACCTTGCACTTAAATTTGAATACAGCAATTTTGTAGTCACCGCAGGTGTATTGATAGGTGCAAAAACACACCGTTTTGTTATCTGAATAGTTTTTAAAAAGCTGTATTGCACGTGGTTGCGGACCAAGGTGTTTTTTTCAAATATCCACGTTGGATGACAATTTTCTAGCTACAGTTCTCGTTTGTAATGCTGCAAAAAAACACAATTTCTCATCCGTGTGACTTCTGAATAGTTTACTGGGCTGTTGAAAACTCAGTTGTGGCGCATATAGCGCACTTGTATGATATTTTGTTAAAAAACTAACGAATCCGATTCTTACTGGTCATTTGTAAAATCCTGGGACGGAAGAAGAACACTGTGAATTTGTCCTTACGGTTCTTCCACCAGACCGCATTTCAACAGGTAATCGCAAGAAACATTTCAGGTTTCTAATCCTAGTTTGCTGTCAAATTAGAGGATTAAAAAATATGCTGTGAATTTGCCGTCTTTTAATAAGAGACTTTCCAAACTCTTCCCATACCTTCTCAAAATTTTTACCTTTCTGAAATTTTATCGATGGAGCTAAATGCAGTGGTAAGCGAACGAAAGAGGGATAGGATAATGGAGGTTAGAGGTACGAGAGAGGACTCCTTCCAGTGCTGCTACAACACTCAAGCCATCAGATTCGGCGGTTGCAGGACCGTCAGCGCCTGTCCTCGCTGGGTCAGGGCCCTGTGAATCTCAGTAACGAACAGCGTCTCCAATCTGTTATTCAGTGTTAATGCACCTGCATCCAGCTGTATTACGTCTCGCCTCCCAGTCACGGCCACAAAATGTCGCATAGCATCATCAGCATCCGTCCAACATGAAGCGAAGGCAGCCACAAATGTCAACTCGAATACCCACCACTGTGGATAATCCATTTTTCTGGAAAGACCACTTAGATGACAAAATGCGGTTGGGTCAGAAGGCATTTCCAAAGATCAAGAGTCCAAAGAGGATGATTTGCAGCTCTGACGCCCCAGTGACTGATGCCAATCGAGAGGATAAGAAGGAAGCCGGGCAATCGGCAAAAATTCCTCCGGGCGGTGTCGGTCAACGTCCTGCATTGCCTCTTGCTTGTAGCCCGCAGCCACCTGAGATGCAGAATTCAGGACGACCAAGTGACCATGTGTTGATGATGATGATGACGCATTGAGCGGATCCAACGTGGTCTTTCAGCAGAATTTGCTTGCAGCCGCTTCATCCGACAGGACGAGGAGTTGAAGACGAATGGGTATTGCATGGCGGAAAGGACGTTCGCATAAGTCCGCTGATATGATTCCGCCAGCGCACGGTCAGCGGAAACCCCGCTCCTCGCTTATCGCCGTCAAAAAAGGTCCAGGACCTCTCAAGCCTGGGCCTTCGTTGAGCAAACCTCTGATTCACCAGCGATGGTCATATCCGCCTTTGCCGTAAACGCATCAGTATTAGGCAAGAATTTTAGGTGTTTTAACCACCACGCAACATATCTAGTTCACATCAGCGGAATGCATGAAATGAAATGGAGGCAACACTTGGCAAAAAAGGTCCTCACCGATGCCGGGGTTCCAACCACTGTCACACCCTCCTGTCACCGCCCCACCTCCGCCAACCAACCAAGCGATCCACAGCTTCCACATGTCTCTCAGAGTCATGATCAGGGATCAGCCTCCACTTCCAGCCTCCAACGTCGCCTGAATACCACCAGCACCACCAGAGATCCATCCTACCCCTTCACCCTTCCACCAGTTTGATGACCTGCACGCCGTACAGCGGCCAGTCTAGCAACACTTTTCTGTCTTCCAGGTATGGTAGCAGAAGTGAAACACTTTAACCGCAAACCATCCAAAAGCCGGAATGACGGCATTGCCCGGCTTTTGGCCTTAGAAATGTTTGCCTTTCCGTCTGGTTGTACACAGATTGGTTTTCCGCCACTCATGGCCCTTTCCAGCCCCCAACACCAGATGCCGAGCGGCATTCTTTTTTTACCAGAAAAGCCGTCCCATCCCTGGCGCAGCGCCCTTGTCATCTAAAAAAATTTCAAGCACTAGGTTGTCCTTCATCTGTGTCCAAAAGTCCATCTGACCACCGACACATGACTAGTAAGCACGGCCAAGGCCGCTATATCTCTGGTGACAGCTCACTGGTGAGCTGGGTGTATGTCTCTGTGGTGACATTGCTCTCAGCCTCGGCGCATGACTCTTCAAAACCGCATGGATGGGGGGTGCAGCTTTCTTTCCCCAAGTTCCTCTGGATGCATCACGGGCCAGAGGAACTCAGGCCGTGTTTTGAAATTAATCTGTCTTGGAGACCGTCCAACACAGGTCAGGAGCTGTGGACGGCTCTCCGCAACGAGAACCGAACGCATGGGCTGGGTGACAAGAACCTTGTCCAGGCAAGGTGGTGTCCATAACGGGCGAAATCTGCTGCTGCCCTTAAGACGGTAGGCTGGAGCACATCCCCTTGCCTGGCCACATGTCATAACATTGTCGTCCAGAAATTTTCTAAAGCCGGCTACCCGGGCTGGACAGTCTGCTGAGAAGGCTCAAGTTCTGAATTCGCAGCTTCCCGCCGTACCACTCGAACCCTGCGTCGTCCTGCCTTCCTGCTTTGCAGCGTCACTCGGCCTTCCCCGTCAACCTCTCATTTTTGACGTGGCAACACGAGCTGGAATTCCACCCCCACATGCGCCAGCTATTGTGGCAGCAGTGCAATGCCATTACGCAGTACGAAGTAGACACATGGCCCTGACAAGCAGCGGGGGCGTGCGCGTGAGCGAGTAGTAGATGTTGAGCACCGATAGTGGAAGGCAGGTGAAAGGAGCTCTGCACCATCCTTGCCATTTTGAAGGAAAAAGCCACAAAATGTCCAGTGCGGAACAATGCCTTTGTCAGCATGAGCATTGTGGTGATCATAGTTCTGGAACGATTGTTGGACAACTCTGAACCATCAGGTCCCGCCCGCGACCGGAGGAGGAGGGACGTACACAGATGCGACACAAGGAGCCTTGTCTCTCTGTACGAATCCAGAAGGCCCGACAGTTTCACATTTTTATCGATCTCATTAGGTATGTTTCGGTGTCCAGGGCTAGTGCAATGCGGCACATCAGCTTCAGGTGCATCATCCTGTGGCTATGTCATGGGCTTGTGTTTAACGCTGGTGCCGGAGGAAGTGGAGGAGGATGTGAGTGGTAGTTACTAGACACCCGACGTTACCGAGACCTGCATTGCAAAGAGGTTGGCGCAAATTGAGGCGGCAGGAGGAAGATGAGAAGATTCAGTTTTTGCTATTGCCCCTCGACCCAGAGGCTTGGGGGAATCAGCTCCATGTCTGCACCTGTGCTTGATGCTCCATTTCATCCAACATGATCCACCAGGATTAAGGCCATCAAAATGAACAACAGTTACTGGGTGGCCACCCCCCTTGGATCCCCGATAAAACCAAACTCACACTTTCCTTCCAACCCACCCAGATAGAGTGTAACATGCATGCAATGGAGACCTTGCTGATTGATCTACTGAGACATCGGTTTCGCTGCTTCTCACGTTCTTCAAAATGTCAACGGTGGAACAGACGTCATCGACGTGACAGCAGTAGAGTGCCAAGTACCGTAATTGGCGGCAGCAGCATCAAGGCGGCAGAAGCCTAATGGGTACCTCTGGCAACTTTATAGTTACCACCTCACCGATCGCAGTAATGCAGGGCACACATACAAGCACACAGAGACCAGCTTAAGATCATAGTGCACGAGTTTTTATTTTTTTTTTTTTAATATCTAGCTGCTTCTCGAACACCGTATGTATTTTGAATTGTGTTCCGTACACCAATTGACTTCTTGGGTATCCAACATTGGATTGAATGGCCCGAGCTCGCTCGCCACGCAATAGAGGTTTGTCTGCCCTGCAGCCAGCGTCATATCTGAGTGGATCTTCGGGGCACACGCTGGAGGAGTCATTACAGACAAACGCATCCGGCTTGTGCCACAGATAATGTGATCGTTTGACTTTTTACATCAAGATGAATCAGGTATGATCCTGATGATGATTGTGGGACCCAATTGTCCGAGGTCCACCGATTAGTTGCCGGACAACTTCACATTCCTCTCAAACAGATGGTCCCTCTGAAAAATGTTTTTTAAAATGATCATTTTTTACTGCAATTTTTATTCTCTGTGTGCCCAAAAGTTCATTTTGCTTTGGTTTGGCTGTGAGGAGACTGTAAAAACACCAAGGGATTCATGACAACACCGTTATGTCCATTTACTCACTTCACCTTTAGAATTTTCGCATTGTCAATGGTTTTGGGTCAATGGGTGCTGTGAGATACAGGTATAGATCAAGGACCATGAACCAGAAAATGTGGCCTTCTAGTGGCAATTCTCTCTCACAATTTTTTATAGTGCTAGAAGTCATATTTATATTTTTTTTGGGTCAGCTGCTTTTGAAATGCAGCATACTATTAATTATGTGTTATTATTAATTATTTTTGAGTCGCCCTTGTTCCAGAGCGCTGTACATCAGGTTTCATACATAACATAGTTCCCCCCCCCCCAAACAAGTACAAAGGGACCAATATAAGTAACTAACAACTGTACAGAAGGAGAGAGGTCCAGCCTGTGAGGGCTTACAATCTATAAAGAAGGTGGAAGAGACAGGAGGAGAGTGGGGCAGACATGTTATGGTGGGTCCGGTGTACTGTATGGTGGGGGTTATTGTTCTGTGTAATTGCAGCAGATTCCTGAAGGAGATGGGTTTTTCAGGTTTCTTTTTGGTCTGGTGAGAATGTGGCGGAAGAGTCTGAGGTGTTGGGGTAGTGAGTTCCTCCAGAGAATTGGGGAAGCAACTGGAGAAAGTCTTAATTGGAGACGGTTATGTTGAGAGTTGAACAGGCTGATAGCAGAGGAGAAGGTCCTGTGAGGAGCGTAGATTTCGTTGAGGGGCGATATCTGGAGATTAATGCTAGATATGTATGGAGTGGAAGAGTATCCCTGGAAGCCTTGTAGGGACAAGTTAACTAACATAGAACTGGATTCGCTGGCAAATGGGAGCCATATTGCAAGTATTTTTTGGAGAAGGGAGCGGCACGAGGAGTTATCGAGGAGAGAGGTTAAATCAGACGGGTGCAGCAGATGTTAAGATTGGATTGGAGGTAGCCGAGGTGCTAGCAGGGAGGCCACAAGAAAAGTGTTGCAAATAAGTCCAAGGCGTGAGATGACGAGGCGTCATGGGACCATCATTTTGTGCTATCCGAATTTAAGGATGAGGTCGGATACACAGTTCCTAATTCAAAAAAATGTGGTTTCTAACAGACCTTTGTTCTTCACAATTGTCAAAAATGGCTCAAGGGTCCATGTTTTGAATTTTTTGGGGGCATTTGCTTTGAAATGCAGCTATACTACAGGTTCCTAATATTAAAAAAAATGTTTTTCTAACATACATTTGTTCATCACAATCGCCAAAAGTGTTGAAGGGTCATGTTTTAATTTTGGGGGCATTTTGCTGTGAATTGCCGCTATACTACAGGTCCCTCGTATATATAAAAAAAATGTTTGTTTGCTAACTAACATATTTCTGTCAACGTCAATTGCAAAAGTGGCTCAATGGGTCATGTTTTGATTTTTGGGGGCCTTTTGCTGTGAAAATGCAGCTAGACTACAGTCCTATTGTAAAAAATGTGGTTCTGAAACTGACATTTTGGTGTCTTCACAATTTGTCAAGAGTGGCTCACGTGGTGATGGTACTGTCCAGAAACAGGAAAGGTAGTGCACTGTTAATGGAACACAAATTGCGAAAATTACTTGTTTTTGGCAGGATATTTAACAAGCCTAGCAATCCTGTATTGAGACAACCCATTTAATACATTTAAAAAAAGAAAACAAAGATGAGGTGGGATTCCAACCTATTTTAAAAATGTGTTTTCTAGAATAAACTACAAAAAAGTCTAACTACTACTAATCTGGGAGTCAAGCAGGGATTATGGGGCTCATGCTGGTGGCCAATGACAGTTATCGGATTCTATGTCCAGTGAAACTAAAATGGAGGTTCAAAGACTCCTTTTGCCGGCACATTTATAATCTGTGGGTCAGTCAGTTTGGAGCTCATGCTGGTGGCCCAGGAAAGGGATAGTCTATGTCCAGTGAAACTAAAATGGTGTATGAAAGACCTCCGTTTTCCGGAACTATTTAATCTGGGGGTTCATGGCAGGTTTGGGCTCATGGCTTTGGCCCAGGACTGTGATAGTCAATGTCCAGATTCAACTAAAAAATGGTGGGTTTCAAAGACCACCTTTTCCCCAGCACTTTTTAATCTGTGGGCAGACAGGTATATGGTCCATACTGCTGTAACAAGGACAGATATATTAATGTCCAGTTCAAACTAAAATGGGTGGTTAAAAGACTCCTTAATTCCGCAACATTTTTATCTGGCGGGTGCATGCAGGTTTTGGAGCTCATGCTTGTGGTGCCACAGGACAGGTATAGTCGATGACCATATTCAATGCTAAAATGGTGGTTTCATAAACTCCTTATCCCAGCACTTTTTACAATCTGATGGGTCATGACAGGTTTGAGGGTCAATCTTCAGTACAGGACAGTGTATAGTCAAAGTTCCATTTCAACTAAAATGGTGGTTCACAAGACTCCTTTCATACTCAGGCACTTTTTAAATCTGGGGTCATGCAGGTTTCGGTGCTCATGCTGTAATGCCACGGACAGGTATATTTCAATAACCATTTCAACTAAATAGGGTTCACAAGCCTCCTTTTTTTCCGGCACTTTGTTTATAAATCTGGGGGACATGCAGGTTTGGGGGCTCATGCAGTGGCACAGGACCGGGGAGTAGACTACGACCAGTTAAACTAAAAATGGTGGTTGAAAGACTCCTTTTATTCCTGGCACTTTTTTAATCTGGGGGTCATGGCAGGTTTGGTGCTCATGCTGTTGAGGCCCAGGACAGGGATAGTCTATGTCCATTGAAACTAAATGGTGGTTGAAAGACTCCCTTTTCCGGCATCTTTTTTAATACTGGGGTCATGCAGGTTTGGGCTCATCACTGAGGCCCATACCGGGGATAGATCTATTTCCAGTGAAAACTAAAATTGTGTGAGGGTTGAAATGACTCATTTTTCCGGCAATTTTTTAAATCTGTGGGTCAGACAGGTGTTAATGGTCAATGCTGCGTTCCAGGACAGGATAGTCAATGTCGCATTCAGTAAAATGATTGTACAAATCATGACTGCCTTCTGAGCACTTTTAATTTGGTGGGTACATGCAGGTTTAGAGGTTCATGCTGTGTACAAGACAGGTATAAGTGAATGGTCTGTGAGCTTTTTTTCTGTGCTTTTATAACCTATGTGTGTTGCCTAAGATGTCGGCACGTACCATTGACTGTTGTGGGATGTTAATTCAAGCTTCTCCAGCCCTGTTTTGGTGTAAGAAAGAAGTTGTTGTTCCTCTCTTCCAAAGACTTTAATGTTCATAAGGAGGTGATATCTATTATCTACTATCTGAAATCGTACTTGATAATTGACAATATCGACTATCGACCGATGATAATAGCACGTAATCGCTCAACACTAGTTACTGTATCTATTTGTGTAGAAATATGACTTAAATAAACATTCGTTCAGAAAGGATACAAATGTTTTGGAAACCAATATAATTGAAAAGAAAATGTGAAAAAGAAATGTAGTTGCAGCTTGTTTACATTGTAATACCTTGTCAGTGTATTTTTTCATACTTAAACTTTGTAAATTTTGAAATAAACTTGTTACATGATTAAAAGATTCATTACCTAAAATTGCGCATAACGCGGTGCCCTTTAGTCCATGAACATACATTTTTGGTGTGTTCTGCAAGCAATTATAAGTACAATTTTGTGTATTTTTCTTATCTTGGCAATTTTGAAATAAACTTGTAAAAGTTATTTATTTGAGTTCCCCCATAAGATTTGCACACGGCCCGTGTTATGTGATGTTGCAGATTTCTAATGTCATGCATACTAGGGTTAAAGCATTAGCATAAAATTTAATTTAACTGGCATTAAAAGGTGGTTTCCAGAGAAACAACAATGATATCCAGCACTCATTCAAAAATAATATGAATAAAACACAAGCTTTAAAAACATATTATAAGAACAATGTAGACTGAAATGATGCACTTGCTGAGCTGCAATGTGAAATGACTTACTGAGAAGTCTGAACCTAACAGACTTAAATATCATTCACATAAGCACAATAGTGTACATATATATATATATATATATATATATATATATATATATATATAAATAAAATCTATATAACATATTATATATATATATATATATATAGTGTATATATATAAAAATAAATTATATATATATATATATATAATTATAGTATATATATATCTAAAAAATTAATAAATATATAATATTATATATATAAATATACACTCACCCGAGCCACTTATTATGACACCATGCTAGGAACGGGTTGGACCCCCATTCTTGCCTTCAGAACTGCCTCAATAAATCTTTCGGGCATAGATTCAACAATGTGTTGGCAACGAAGCCAATTGGTAACCAAGGGCCCAAAGAGTGCCAAGAAAATATACCCCTCACCCCACACCATGACACCACCGAACCACCAGCCTGAACCGTTTGATACAAGGCAGGATGGATCCATGCTTGCATGTTGTGACGATCCAAATACTGACCCTAAACCTACCATCCAATGATCGCGTCAGAAATCGAGACTCATGCAGACCATGCAACTTGTGTTCCAATCTATCTACTGTCCAATTTCGATTGAGCTGAAGGGGCAAATTGGAGCCTTTTCATTTCCTGTTCTTACTGACAGGAGTGGCAACCCGTGTGGTCTTCTGCTGCTGTAGCCGCAACTCCTCAAAGTTGGCCGTACCACGCGCACTGTGCGTTCATAGATGCTCTTCTGCCAACCTTGGTTTAACGGGTGGCTATTAGAAGTCACTGTATGCTTTCTAACAGCTCTAACGAACAGTCTGCCCATTCTCCTTTTGACCTCTGGCAATCAACAAGGCATTCTCCGCCCCCAGGACTGCCGCTCACTGATGTTTTATCTTTTTCCGGACCATTGTCTGTATAACCCTAGAGATGGTTGTGCGTGAAAATCCCGAGGAGATCTACAAGTTTCTGAATACTCAGACCAGCCCTTCTGCACCACAACCATGCCACGGATCAAGAGGCACTCAAATCACCTTTCTTCCCCATACTGATTCTCGTTTGAACTGGCAGAGGAGATTGTCTTGACCATGTCCTACATTCATAAATGCACTGAGTGTGCCGCGCATGTGATTGGCTGATGAGAAATTAATGTAACTATCAGTAGGAACAGGTGTACCTAATAAAGTGGCTGGTGAGTGTATATATGTCCAGATTTTACAATTGGATTAGACCTTGTATAGTCATGACCTCTTCTCATATCATGACCCCTCTCCATATATAATAATCCACAACAAAATGCACATAAGAAGTATGTAGTCCAAAAAGTTACGAAATCTTTATTAATTACATATTAAAAACAGACATGTATCAAAATGGGTTGCAGAAAAGACAAAGCCTAACTAACTGCGGGCAATACATAGTTCCTCAATAAGTAAAAGGTTACAGTGTTGCAAGATATAATTGTTATGAGGATCCCCTCCAATACAGGGACCTGAGAGCATGAGTCAAAGTAAATGTATCACAGGTATATATAAAGTGCAACAAACAGAATCATAGCGATTTCATTTTATGTATTTATATACCTATGTTAAGTAAAGCACCAATAAAACGCTCATAGTACCTGAACAAAAGGGGGGGGACTCCTACCAATATGCCAAGGAACCAGCCAGCCACCCCAGCGCGTGTTTCGCGTCCCTTGCTTCTTCAGGGGGTACTGATATTTCAAATCCCCCCCATTTTAAATTTATCTTAGTAATAATAACCCCACCTGAAGCGCTTTCCCACGGTGGCGTTGTTGGGAGGGAGGCCGCCTCTTCCCCACTTCCGGCAGTCCCGCACTCCTGCACATGCGCGGAAGACAAAACTTCCAGACATGCGTGCGGGTGCAAGGGAAGGGCCGAACCCAGGGCCAAGCGGGAGTCCCCCCCAAACAGGGGCGCACACCCGCGCTCACTATCTAAACCTGCAGCGTCTTTTACTGAGGAAGGCCCATCTATAACTCATCCCCCATACCCAAAGGGGGAAAGAGTACATTTCCCAATGCACCTCCATTGCCACAGATGCCCACATAATAGTGAAACATTATTCAACCAAAATAAAAAAAAATAATTATGGGTAGTCAATATTAGGACTGTAACTGAAAAAGAACTAATTATAAACAGCAATTGTTACACCTATGTTGTGGCACATCTTTTTTTGGGACAAAAATACATTGAACTCAGTTTAATGGCACACAATTTTTACCCCTACAAAACAAAAATTTTATACACTTCATATTCATTAAAAAAAGAACATGACTATAAATAAATTACTTTTATACAATTTGCGTAACGAAAAACACAACAATGCTACATTTTTTAATGGCACAGAGTGTATATTGAAGATGATATTAATTATTACCTATGGGAATTTTTGTCCAAAGAAGCTGGATTTAGTTAATTCACATTGGTCCAGATCATTCTATCGTAAAGATCCATATAAACCATACGTATGGAGAAGGGGGGGAAACGTTCTAAAAGTGGGAAATTTTTTAGAATTTCAGGGAAAACTTTGGTTCGGGGGAAAAAAGGAACTTTGGGGTACTTCGGTGAACGAATTTTGCTTTTGATTGATAAAATGGCTGTGGCACATGGTGTTTTCATTTGGGGAAAGCACTCTGGAAGGAAAAAAAGGGATGTCATACATGTGCAGAGAGAAGCCAAACAAGACCGGGGGGATTCTGTGACGTCACCACATATAAATCGGGGGCGATGCTGGGAGCTCACACCCTTCATGTACTGATTGGATAGTCTTACGAAGAACTGATTTTTATACAGCGATTTTTTTTGGGGGGTCTCAGCTTGTCTCAGAGACTGCTTTTCTTAATGTTCATTTCTGAGGGGCACAAACATTCCGGCCAGTCGCAGCACAGCAAGGGGGGGTCGCACAGGGGGCCTCGGTGAGGCCACAATTGCCGCGTCATCTAGCGGCCGTTGTTTTTTATCAACCCCAAAGGTTCCCTTTATTGGTTTACTAGGTCTCCCCTTCCCCCCAGATGAATTGACAACCCCAGCCAAAGTCGGGGGGAAGTCAGAACAACCCTTAGTTGGGAGGCCCGGGAGCGGGGCAGCGGCCCTCTTGTCCCCAACCCGCCCTGTCCCATCCGGTTTCCCCCAGCCAGAGATCTACTATGTGTCTGGGTCAGCGCCACTTTTTATGGGCGAAGATGAACAATTTGGGGGAGGGCATTTAAAGCAGCTATTTGGCAGCAAAAGAAAGGGCCAATATCCCCTGCTTTTGCAGTAGGGGGAAAAAAGTATAGATTTTGAGAGTGGCAGGGGGAGGTCATGTTTTTTGGGGGGTTTCAGCCCCCTGCTTTCCCAAAGGGCCCCGGTGATGGGGACAGCAGTGACGAAAAAACACAAATAGATGATGATGTACCCGCCCGCACTTGGGGGGCCGGGGTGAGGAAAGGGCTTCATTATCGTCAGGAGAAAAAGGCGTCAGCTTGCGGGGTCAGGCACAGCGCACCCACAAGTGGTTTTTGTGTGGCCTTTGCGCAGCAGGATAGCAGCAGTGTGGGGTGGGAGCCAAGGGGGCCGGGGCCCAGGGGGGAAAAAAAACGCGCTTTGGGCAGGGTTCCAAGAAAGTAGGGGGCACGGGGGCCTCAGCGAGACAGCAGCGGCAGTAGTCCCCTCAGTGTGTAGCGTTGGGGGAAAAACCAATACCCCGGCAGTTTTGGCCCAGTTCTATCCCTAAGAAAACCGGAGGGGGCCAAATTTTGGGTATTTTGTAGAATTTTTGTGGGCGGGAAGCGCCCCCGGGGGAGCAAAAATTTGGGGCACCCCCACCCCCTGCATCAACACATGCAGCGTCCCCAAAATCCGGGGGGCCGGGGAAAAAAATGGTCAGATGTTGTGGTCCACCCCTGCGCCGCCCCCAGCCAAACAAAAGCAGCAGCCCCAAAGTGGAAAGCTTTGCCTTGGGCAGCCAGTAAAGGGCTCCACCCCCTCTCCCGGGAAGGTAGCTGTTTTTTCTTTGACATCATTCCCGGCCCAAGATGCTCCTGCTCCCCCGCTACTCAGGGGGCGCCAGCGGGCGTTCAGGAGGCGTTTGGAAAAGAGACAACATTACGTCCCCAAACCACCCAAAGGGTTTGGGAAAGCAGCTGCCCGTGCCCCTGCCCAAGTTTTTGGGTTTACTGCAGTCCCCCTTTTTCCAAATGGTGGACTCTGCCCCCTTTTCCCAAGAACAAATTTAATGTCCCCGATTTCGAGATGGAGAGTTCCAAAACCCTTTAATTTTTTTTCCCAAAAAGGGGGGGTCCCAAACCCATTTCATAAATATTTAAAAACAGAAGGGGGGGCCAGCCCATTGAGCTTATCGGTTTTTTTAAAGGGTGCACGGCAGCGCGGACTTTCTGGGCTTTTAACAAGGGTGGGGGCCCAGTACATGTCCTTTAGGGCCCCCCACGGGGGTGAATGTGCCCTGCCCATGCACCCAAAACAACTTGGCAGGAGAAGGGCCGCTTTCCCCTCCTCCCCGTTGTCAAATGCTGACCTGCGCCAATGTGGGCCCCTCCCCTCCACCATCACCCCCATCCCCGCCTCCACAATTTACGGGCCCTCATACCACATGTGTAGGGCACAGGGGTGTCAACGCATTTTCTACCCGGGCTTCCCCTCGGAACAAAGTCCCCCACAGGGGAGGCGCCCCCCGTCATGCAGCAAAAAATCGATGTGCGGCTTTCCCCCCGCGCCAATGCAAATGGGGAACCCAAGGGTGAGGGGGAAAAATGGGGGGAACGGGGTTTTCCGGGGCTGCCCCGAGGGGGGGAGGGGTCCAGGGCCCCCTGCATGTCGCACGTGTTAAATTTGGGTTTGTGAAAAGGGTTCCTGAAGCCTTCCACCCCCTTCACGAATCTGAAAAATGGCCAAAAAAACTGTGCATGCATTTTTACCCAATTCGTACAAACCCCGGGGAAAACCCTCCTTGAGTTTGCAGCGGCAGAAGGGCCCTTTCCCCAAAACACTGAAAAGGCGATTTTTCCCAAAACCCTTTTGGAATTCCACCCTGCATTTTTGGGACCGACTTTTATGAACAAAAAAAAGGCCCAAAAAACGTTTTTTAAATAAATCCAGGCAGACAGAAGTACTCCCCTGTGTAACTTTGAGTCGGGCCAGGGCAGCTCATGCGTGCCACCTGCCGTTTTTGAGGCCCATTCAAGGAGGCGACTTTTATTTGTCAGTCGCCGGGGACTAGGGGATAAAATAACGCCCTTTCCACTGCTTAAATGCCCGGGAAACAGATGCTGAAAAATCTGTCTGGGCAGGGGACTGGAGACGGGGGGCCCACATCTCGTGGCCAAAAGGGTGGCCCGGGGGGGAAACTAAAATTGGAGGAGGAGGAGGGAGGGAGGAGGAGGAGGAAATTGGAGCAGAAGAAATTTGTCGGGTGAAAGGGAGTGGATTTTCAAACCCAGGTGAAAAAGAGAGGGGGGAGCAGGAGCACCCTGGAGGAGGGGGAAATGGGGGAAGGGGAGGAAGACGAGGCAATGACTCCCAAGCAGGGGGGCAGTATACAGTTGAAATGGGGCAGGGACCCCCTCGGAGTCATTTGTGCAGATGGCCCCCCGCATGAATTTTGGGCCTGGTTTGTGACAGCCGAAAAGTAAAGCATCTGGGAAAGAGGGTTTGACTTCGGGCTCTCCACCTTTTGGGGCCCCTCGTAACCCGGCCCAAAATGGGAGCCTTTTTTCAGCTATTGAGAGGGAGGACAAACTCAAATACTATAAAGGGGAAAACCTCCATAATCAGTTGGCCGCTGCCTAAAGTTTCGGCATCGTCCCCCCTCTGACAGGTTTTTGACCGGGGGGTTCCTCCCGGCTCACCCACTTTCTGCGCGGCTGTGGAGGAAAAGGGGGGGGGGAGGAGCAGTACCAGCCCATCTGTAGTTAAAACCCTTTGTTCCCGGGGTCCCCTGATGAGCAGCTTCCTTCACCCGCCTAGGAGGGGGGCAGGGCGCCCGCAGCAGCACGGAACCCGGGGCAGTCCCCGAAAAACCCAAAAGGGTTTTGGCCCACTTGGGGCAGCAAATCTGCCACCTCAGTTAGAAGATCCGCTGGACTACTGGGGAGCCAAACGGATGTGTGGCCCCAAAATTTGCCCGGGGGTGTGCAAATGGGGGAAGCTGTCCTGCCCGGAAGGGGGGAGGGTGGGATCAGAAACGGTTGTTTTTGGGGGGCGGCGGGGGCCATCGTTTTCCCCAAAGGGGAACCCCCCTTGTCCACCCCGGGGAATGATACGACGACCTTTGTCCCAAGGGTGAATAGGCTTTGGGTCGGCCAAATTTCCACACACCAATTTACCCTTTGGCGCAGTCCCGGGTTCAAACTACCCCGGCCCCCAAACCCCCTATTCTGGTGCCCCCCAACCCCCCGCCTGAAGCCCAAAACATTTCTGACAGTTTCTTCCCCTCTGCCTACCAAACCTCTTTACCCAAAGGGCTGGGTTTTTTGCCACCCACCTCAACACTCGGGCATTGTGCACTCTAGAAACCCCATGCTACTTTCTGCTGTTCTGGGTTTCCGTGAAATCCACCCTGGTTTATTGGCCACTTCTGACCTCATGCTGTTGCTTTCCCGCCGCCCCTCACCCAAATCTCTGTGGCCTACTCCCCCTTTTTTTTCCACCTCCAGAATTTTTTCATTGTTCCACTGTCTGACCTCATGCTGCTGCTTGGTGCTGCCATGTTTCCCCCACACCCGTGTCCCTTGTGCCCCTGCCGACCTCATGCGCTTTTCCTCGTACCTTTCCCCTCTCAGTCAAGTTTCCCCTCTGTGGCTTCCCCCTGTTTTGCCACTTCCAGAAAGTCAAATTTTGCCCCCTCTCTGACCTCATGCTGCTGCTGTGACTCCTGGGCCGGGGCCCTCCCCACTGTGTCATTGTTTCCACACTGGGGGCCCAAATTTCTGTTTTTTCCCCCTCCCAAAAGTCCCAAATTTTTGCAACCCCCTTTGGGGCCCGACCCGTACTGCTGCTGTTGTGGGCCCCTTAAAACCCCGTGTGATTGTTCCAAAATCTGGGGGCCTAATACTTTTTTGGGCCCCCTCCAGAAAAGTCATTGTGTTTACTTTTTTTGGGCCTGCTGCTGTTTCTGCTGCCCTGTTCCCCCCAAAATGGGTCATTGTGCCACTGCCTGAACCTCCCGCTTTCCCGCCTTTGGGCCCCCGCCCCTCAGTCATTGTTCCCCTTCTGTGGCTTCCTCCCTGTTTTGCCACCTCCAGAATGTAAATTGTGCCCCCTGCCCGACCTTTAAACTGGCCCGCGTTTGACCTCCAACCCCCAGTTTATTGTGCCACTCTGTGGCCTAGTCCTGTTTTTTTTTTCCCCCTCCAAATGTCATTGTGCCCACTGCCTAACCTCCCGCTTCAGCCGCCGTGACCTCCGCTCTCAGTCTTGGGGGCCATTCTGTGGCTTCCTCCTTTTTTTTTCCACCTCCAGAATTTCAGTGCCATGCCCAACCTCATACCCGCTGCTGTTGTGAACCCCCACTCTCAGTCATTGTTGGGCCCCTCCCCTTTGGCCTAGTTTCCCGTTTTTTTCCCCTTTCCCAAAAGTCATTGGCCACTGCCTAACCTCTTTCTTCTGCCGGGCCCTGAAACCCCCGTTCTCACATTGTGCCATTCTTTGGCTTTTCCCCCTGTTTTGCCACCCCAGGGAAAAGTCATTTTTGCCACTGCCTGAAACCCCATACTGCTGCTGTTTTTTAAACCCCTACCCCTTTGTGATTTTTGCCACCCCCTGTAACTAATACTGTTTTTGGGCCCCCCTCCAGAATGTCATTGTGCCCCTTTTGACCCCAGGCCTTTCTGCTGTGGGGTGCTGCCGTTTTCCTCCCCCCACTTTTGTCTTTTTGCACTTTCTGACCTCATTTTGCTGTGTGGCTGCTGCCGTGTTCTCCCCACCGTGTCATTGTGCCCCTTTCTGACCCCATGCTGTGTTCCCGGTGCTGCCGTGTCCTCCACAAAATGTGTCCCTTGTGCCACTGCCCGACCTCTTGCTTCTGCCCCGTGACCTCCGCTCCCCCGTCCCTTGTGCCAAACCTTTTGGCTTCCTCCTGTTTTTTTCCCCCTCCCCGAATGTCATTGTGCCCCCTTTCCTGACCTCATGCGGCTGCCCCCCCCGGACCTCCACTCTCAGTCATTGTGCCATTTGTGGCTTCCTCCTGTTTTCCCCCTCCAGAAATGTCTTTGTGCCCCCTGCCCCGACCTCATTGGCTGTGGCTGCCACCCTCACCCCCCACACTCCCGTCACAAAAAGTTGCCCCCTGAGCTCTCAGTTGTTTTTTTTTTCCCGCTTTCAATGGCATGACTTTATAGGGGTACATTCAGCTTGGGGGTTTTTTGGTTTAGTTTTGTCCTCTTAAGTGCCCCGGAATTTTAAAGTGATTTTATTCTAAGAGCGGCGGGGAGTCATTCCCGCGTTTTCATACTAAAAACAACTTGTATTTAAGACCAAAAACCCCGTCCCTTTTGCATTTTTAAACATGGCCACCCCCCCTTCTACAGCACCCCCAGGGCTCTGTGCAGCCTGGAAATTTGCTGCTTTTTAAAAAGCGATTCGCCTGAAGTTTAAATTTGGAAAACCCAATTTTTTTTTTGTCGGAAAATTCGGCGAAGTGACCGAATCGAATTTTTGAGAAATTCGCCCATCTCTACCGGCAACTAATCAGTGACCTCGGCAATTGGGGCCACAACATCATCAGAGATCCATGCCTGATTCATCGTGATGAAAGTCAAACGATTCACATTATCTGTGGAAAGCCGGATGCGTTTGTCTGTAGTAACTCCTCCAGCTGTGCTGAAGGTCCGCTCAGATATGACGCTGACTGCTGGGCAGGAAAAAGCACCTCTATGGCGTGGCAAGCGAGCTCGGGCCATTCATCCATTTTGGTTACCCAGAAGTCAATTGGGTCCGAAACACATCCAAAAACATCGGTGTTGAGATGCATATAGTTGTGCACCATGATCTTAAGCTGGTCTCTGTGTGTTGTATGTGTGCCCTGCATTACATGCGTTGGTGAGGTGGTAAATAAAGATTGCCAGAGGTCACCCATTAGGCTTCTGCCACATTGCCTGCTGCTGCTGCTGCTGCCGCTACGGCTACTTGGCACTCTACTGCTGTCACGTCGCTGACGTTGTTCCACCATGACATTTGAAGAACGTGAAGCAGACGCAACAGATGTCTCCAGTTGATCAATCAGCAAGGTCTCCATTTCCTGCATTTTACTCTCTATATGGGTGGGTGGAAGGAAAGTGCTGAGTTTTGTTTTGTATCGGGGATCCAGGAAGGTGGCCACCCGTAACTGTTGTTCATTTTGATGGCCTTAATGTGAGGATCATGTTGGAGGAAATGGAGCATACAAGCACTCATGTGAGAGATAAAGCCTTGATTTCCCAAGCCTCTGGGTCGAGGGGCACTAGCAAACTGATCTTCCTCATCTTCCTCCTCCGCCTCAAATTCGCGCCAATTTCTTTCCAAGGCAGGGACGTCTGTAACGTCAGTGTCCAGGAATACCTCCTCCTCCTCTTCCGCTTCCTCTGGCACAGCTTCAACACAGCCCTGACTTGCCTCAGATGATGCACCCTGAGAGCTGATGCGCCGCCTTGCACTAGCCCTGGACCCCGGACCACTGCCTAATGAAGACCGATAAAATTGTGAAACCATCGGGCCTTGTAGATTTGTCGGAGAGAAAGGCTCCGTGTCCGCATCTGTGTCCGTCTCCTCCTCCGTCGCTGGTGGGACCTGATGTTTCAGAGTGTCCAACGATCGTTCCAGAACTAAGATCACCACAATGGTCATGCTGACAAGGGCATTGTCCGCACTGACCATTTTGGTGGCTTCTTCAAAACTGGCAAGGATGGTGTAGAGCTCTTTCACCTGCCTCCACTCTCGGTGGCTCAACACCCCGAGGTCCGCACCGCTGCTTGTCAGGCCATGTGTCACTTCGTACTGCGTAATGGCATTGCGCTGCTGCCACAATTGCTGGAGCATGTGGAGGGTGGAATTCCAGCATGTTGCCACAACAACAATGAGACGGTTGACGGGAGGCCGAGCTGACGCTGCAACGCAGCCAGGCGGGACAAAGTAGGGTGCGAACGGTGGAAGTGCGAACTCAGACCTAGAGCCTTCCTCAGCAGGCAGTCCAGACCCATGTAGCGCTTTAGAAATTTCTGGATGACAAGGTTCTTGACATGTGCCAGGCACGGGATGTGCTCCAGCCTACCGATCTTAAGGGCGGCCAGCAGATTTCGACCACTATCGCACACCACCTTGCCTGGCAAAATGTTCTTGTCACCCAGCCAGCGCTCGGTCTCGTTGCGGAGAGCCGTCCACAGCTCCTGACCTGTGTGTGGACGGTCTCCAAGACAGATTAATTTCAACACGGCCTGGTTTCTCTGGGCACGTGATGCCACCAGAGGACCTTGGGGGAAAGAACCCTGCACCATCCCTGCGGTTTTGAAGAGCGTGCGCCGAGCCTGAGAGCCACCGTCACCACCAGAGACATTCACCCAGTGAGCTGTCACAGAGATAGAGCGGCCTTGGCCGCGCTTACTAGTCCATGTGTCGGTGGTCTGATGGACTTTTCCAGACACCGATGCAGACAACGCGCTTGAAAATTTAGATGACACGTGGCTGGCCAGGGCAGGGACGGCTTTTCTGGCAAAGAAATGCCTGCTCGGCATCTGGTATTGGGGGCAGGCAAGGGCCATGACGTGGCGGAACCCATCTGTGTCCACCAGACGGAAAGGCAACATTTCCAAGGCCAAAACCCTGGCAATGCCGACATTCAGGCTTCTGGCTTTGGGATGGTTTGGGTTAAAGTTTTCTTCTGCTCCCAAACCTGGAAGACAGAAGGTTGGCTGCTAGACTGGCCGCTGTACGGCGACAGCGTACCGGTCGTCAAACTGGTGGAAGGAGAATGGGTAAGATGGGTCTCTGGTAGTGCTGGTTGTACTCGGGCGACGGTGGAGGCTGAAGCGGAGGCTGATCCCTGATTATGACTCTGAGAGACATGGGCAGCTGAGGAACGCTTGGTGGTGGCGGAGGAGGAGGAGGCGGAGACTGAGGGTATGACAGTGGTTGGAAGCCCAGCATTGGTGTGGCCTTTTTTGGCCAAGTGTTGCCTCCATTTCAACACATGCATTCGCTGCATGTGACTCAACATGTTGGTGGTGGTTAAACACCTAATTCTTGCCTCTACTGATGCGTTTACGGCAAAGGCGGCATATGACATCGCTGGATGAATCAGAGGCTTCCTCAAAAAAGGCCCAGGCTTGAGAGGTCGATGGCGATAAGCGAGGAGCGGTGTTTCCGCTGATCGTGGCTGGCAGAATCATCTCAGCAGACTTGTGTGACCGCCCTGACCCGTACTGACACTACCCCATCGTCTTCCTCCTCGTCCAGTGATGAAGTGCTCGCAAGCAAATTCTGCTGAAAAGACCACGATGGATCCGCAATGTTGTCATCATTATCATCAACACAGGTGACTTCGTCGCCCTGACATTCTGAATCCAGGAGCTGCGGGCTACAAGCAAGAGGCACTGCAAAGCGTTGCCGACCGTCCGGGATTTTTTGCCGATTGACCGGTTTCCTTCTCCTCCTCTGATGGCATCAGTAATTGGGCGTCAGAGCAGACACAATCATCCTCTTTGGCCTCTTGATCTTTTAACATGCCTTCTGACCCCAACCGACATTTGTTTTCAAAAGAGGTCGTACAAAAGGTGAACAGTTGGTATTCTCAGATATTGGAAAACATAATGATAAAAAAAACTATTAAGACAGAAAGAAAAGGTACTTTTCCCTGCCTAGGATGTGTCAACTGTTCTTCTATCATTAAAGGACCCATGATTAATCATCCTCTACACGGCACTGAAATTAAGTTTAGAGATTTCTTCACATGTAATACTACACAGGTAGTTTATCTTATAAAATGTCCGTGGTTTTGTATATATAGGTCAGACTAAAAGAGCAGTCCGCATACGTATGAATGAACATAGGTCTGCTATCCGATCCTATAAACAGAAAAATCAGTAAAGAAAGTGATAATAAATTTGGCGAAACTTCTCTCGCCCGACACTTTAACGTAGCTAACCATGGAGTAAGTGATCTCCGATGGTGTGTATTGGAGCGAGTAGAGTGCAGAGAGACAGAGAGGGTTAAAACCCGTCTCCTGCAACGTGAAGCCTACTGGATTAATAGGATGCAATCCCTAGCCCCTAATGGTCTCAATGAGGCATATAGCTTAAAAGCATTCCTTTGATGTGTTAGCTCCGGTGTTTTGTTAAAGGGGTTTTATCGTTACAAAGATCATGTCTCAGATTATGGGGACAGTAAAAATAAGCACTTTTGTAATTGGGTTGCATTACCTCTGTCACTTGGTTTAGCAGATATGAGCTTCTCTGTAAATCTGCATTCTGTTTCTGCTGTTGCTCTGATGCTGGTCGATTTTCTAGACACACCCCCTGCACTGTGATTGGCTGGCTGATATTTCATTCAGCCTGTTGGGATACGCCCCTAGACAGGAAACGCCCCGGCCACGCCCCCTGCACTGTGATTGGCTGCCTGCACACTCTGTGTTTACTCCACTCTGAGCTGTTTAAATTGATAGTGAAACCAAGGTCTTCTGTCTCTATATATATCTATGGTGATGATCTGGGCAATGACTGCCTGTTTAAAGGGCTTTTGCCAAGAGGTTGTTTCACCTCCTCACAGGTCCAGTCCTTAAGCTGCTACTTTGAAAAGAGGGTGTTCTATTCCTCAGGGCTAATGCAAGCCCCGCCTCCTTATGATGTCATCGTCATCATCAGTAGTTTTCTTTTTTTTTTCTTTTATAAATTGTACACATATGTAAAGATATGAAAATATATGTGTAGACATCTATAATTATATTTATACACACACAAAGCTCCCCTATATAGTGTCCCATTGTCACAGTAGTCACACCAAGCACTTCCAACATATGTGATACAATGCATATACTCTGTGGGATGAGACATGATATAGGGGAGCTATGTATGTATATATCTATATCTATATATATATATCTATATATATATATATATCTATATATATATATCTATATATATATATCTATATATATATATATCATTATAGAGATTGACATATATATTTTAGGTCTCTATACATATGTGGAGAATTTATGGGGGGGGGGGATACCCTGTGAGGGACTAGAACTCCAATCCCCTTCGTTGTAAAGCTAGAACTCTACCGCTGCACCAACAGCCCAAGCTAGTAACTGGCTGAGCAGGGTCTTTTCTAAAAGCTGAGTGCTTCTCCCTCCATTGTTTTCACTCTCATGTTACTGACAGGAAGCAGAGATCTATACTTGAAGCTGACATTTGTCCTTGTAGTTGAGTAAAGGTCTCTGCCTGTTGTCAGTAAAATTTGGGTGAAGACCACTAGAAGTTAAAGCTGCTGGCTTTCAATATCATTTGTGTGTAAACTAAGACATATGACAGGTGCTTGCTGGAGTTTGGAGCCTCAAGGCTGCAGAAATAAGCATGCAGGAGGCTACAGAGCTGTTATATCCAGACAACCTTCTGCATCCCCTGCTTCAAACAAAATGATGATGTCACAGTTCTTCAGTGAGGGGAGACACACCTGCGCAGAGGAGAGACACGCCTGCTGGGAGGGGAGACACGCCTGCTCAGAGGAGAGACACGCCCCTGGATTACAAACTCAATCTGAGAAAATTGTCAGAACAGCATGAACAGCTCAAACAATAACACCCTTTAATGTTTTTAATGTTTAGTGTTTTTAATACGATGTGGTATTTAAACAGAAGCATAGTCTCACTACGCATGCTTGAGAAAGAAGGCGGAGCCCTTCGAAACGTTGCCGATCGAGTGTGCAGCTCGTTGAAAGTCAACATCTCCTCTGCTACTCTGAATGAGTGAACAGCCGTCCGATAATAAGTTGAAAACCGGACTTCAAAACATAAGTATACCACTTCTCACTGTTTCTATCATTAGATGAACTTTTGAAATGTCTGTCCTGAAGTATATGGATATATTTAAATAAATATTTTGCAATACAAAGATACTTGATCAAGCTTGCTATTATTGAGACATAAGATGTATAGAGCTGAGAAGGCAGCTCTTTATAGCAGCTTAGAGTTGAGTGGTATACTACTACAGAATCATTTGTACTGAAAGTGCAGGTTGCATTAACCACTGCAGAACAGATTGGTGACGCTGTTCGTTACTGAGATTCACAGGGCCCTGACCCAGCGATGACAGGCCTGACGGTCCTGCAACCGACGATCCGCTGGCTTGCATGTTGTCGCCAGCACTGGAAGGAGCACCTTCTCTTGTACCTCTACCTCCATGTCCTACACCCCTCTTTGCTCGCTTACCACCTGCATTTCGCTCTATGTTCAGAAAGATAAAAATTTAAGAAAGTATGGAAGAGCTTTTGACAGTCTCTTATTAAAAGACGGCAAATCACAGTTATTCTTAAATCCCTCTAATTTCCTACAGCCAACTAGGATTAGAAACTGAAATGTTTCTTGCGAATACCTGTGAAATGCGGTCTGGTGGAAGAACCGTAAGACAAAATCAACAGTGTTCTTCCTTCAGTCCCAGGGATTTACAACTGCCCAGTAGGACTAGGAGTTGATAGTTTTCAACAAACTATCATAAAAGTGCGCTATCTGTGCCAAACTGAGATTCAACTAGCGCAATAAAACTATTAAGAAGTTACACGGATGAGAAATTGCGTTTTTTGCAGCAATGACAAACGAGAACATTTGCTAGAAAAATGTTCTATCAGAATTGTCGTGCAACATGGCTATTTGAAAAAAACTAGGGTCGCACCACGTGCAATACAGCTATTTAAAAGTTATACAGATAACAAACGGTGGTTTTTGCACCAATGAAATACACCAACAGTAATTACAAAATTTCTGTATTCAAATTTAAGTACAAGGTGGCTCTATGAACAAAACTGGGCCACACCAAAGTAAAAAAACCACAGAAATACACCTGCGGTGACTAGAAAAGTTCTGTATCCTATTGTAAGTACAAAGTGGGTCTTTGAACAATACTGGGCTGCGCCAAAGTGAAAAGCATGTATTTAAATTGTGTACTGATAATAATAGGTGTTTTTGCACCTAGGAAATACAACAGCAATTACTAGCAAATTTCTGTATGGTAATATAAGTACAAGAGGGGTTTTTCAACAAAAATGGCCTGCGCCAAAGTGAAAAAAACCTATTTAAATTGTGTACGGATAATAAAAGGTTGGTTTTGCACCTATGAAATACACCTGGAGGTGACTAGAAAAGTTCTGTATCCTATTGTAAGTACAATGTGGGTCCTTGAACAAAACTGGCCTGCGCCAAAGTGAAAAACAGGTAATTAAATTGTGTACTGATAATAATAGGTGGTTTTTGCACCTATGAAATACAACAGCAATTACTAGCAAATTTCTGTATGGTAATATAAGTACAAGATGGGTCTTTCAACAAAAATGGCCTGCGCCAAAGTGAAAAAAACCTATTTAAATTGTGTACGGATAATAAAACGTTGGTTTTGCACCTATCAAATACACCTGCATTTACTAGAAAAGTTCTGTATCCTAATATAAGTACAGGCTGCACAAAATACAAGGTACTATTTCACCAAAAACTAGCCAAAAAGCGATAATAAAAAGCCATTTCAATGCAGATTGAAAGCATTCTGGACTACACAATATACACTCTCCTTTCAAAAGCCTGAGCTGTATTGAGGAGAAAGCTGACATACGTCCTGCTCTTATGAGACACAGACACACACTGATGCTGAACAGGAAAGGCTGTTCTATGTAAAACGAGGTCATGTGATTTTTCCAGCCAATCACAACCATACACATCACAGTCATGACGTCACACACCCAGCTCACCCTGCTCTATTCTCTAAGCTGATTTGCTGGCCGCCAAAATGACAGGAAGCGCCGAAAATGGCGCGATATTAATAGATTATGTGCTGATTCTCACCTAAATTATTGCGTGATCGGAAAATTCCGATCAACATAAAAACCGTGCTGATTTAAACTTTGTCGCTCATAATCGCTCAACACTAGATGAGGAAGACGAGGCAGATGATCCAGACACACCGTGGCAGTATATGATGGAGATGGAGGAAGGGAGTCCCTCAGAGTCACTTACGCAGATAGCCCGCAGCATGCAGATTTACTTGGCTAGTGATAGCCGAATAGTCACCATCTGGCAGAGGGATGACTTCTGGCTCTCCACCCTCTTGTACCCTCGCTACCGGTCCAAAATGGGTGCCTTTTTTCCACCTACCGAGAGGGAGGAGAAACTCGCGTACTATAGAGAAATCCTACGTAGCCTATGTGCGCCATAGTCCATCCTCTGGCAGGTCTGACCGGGGGTTCCTCACCGCTCACGCACCACTGCCACGGCTGCTGTGGGGAGGTGGGGTGTTAGGAGCAGTAGCACCTCCATCAGCAGCAGCCTAAGTCTGGAGTCATTGATGAGCAGCGTCCTTCACCCGACTAGCGAGGAGAGTACTCACCAACAGCAGCAGCAGGACCTGGAGCAGACCCTGAACTAGCTGGTGGTGGCCTACTTGGACAGCACTCTGCCACCCCAGGTAGAAGATCCGCTGGACTTATGGGCAGCCAAACTTGATGTGTGGCATCAACTTGTCGAGTTTGCACTGGAGAAGCTGTCCTGCCCTGCCAGTAGTGGCATCAGAACATGTGTTCAGTGCTGCGGGGGCCATCGTTACCCCAAGGAGAACTCGCTTGTCCACCCGAAATGTGGAGAGACTCACCTTTGTCGAGATGAACCAGGCGTGGATCGGCCAGGATTTCCACACACCAATGCCTTATGCATCAGATTAGATCAACCATGACGCCTCTCCAAAACTTTGAGAAATGAGTCTGGATTCAAACTACCTTCCTCCGATACTATTCTGATGCTGCCACCCACCTGATGCCACACATCTGCTGCCAACTGCTCAATCTGCCACCCACCATCTTTACCATTGACTGGTATTGCCACCCATCTCCACACTGTGTCTTTGTGCCAATCTGTGGCCTACACATGCTGTTGCCACCTCCACACTGTGTCTTTGTGCCACTCTGTGGTCTTCTGATGTTGCTGCCACCTTCTCAACCTGTCATTGTGCCACTCTGTGGACTACTGATGTTGCTGCCACCTTCTCAACCTGTCATTGTGTCACTATGGGGACTAAAGATGTTGCTTCCACCTTCTCAACCTGTCATTGTGCCACTCTGTGGACTACTGATGTTGCTGCCACCTTCTCAACCTGTCATTGTGCCACTCTGTGGCTTACTGATGTTGCTGCCATCACCTCCACACTGTGTCATTGTGCCACTCTGTGGCCTAATCATGTTGCTGCCACCTCCAGAATTTGTCATTGTGCCACTCTCCAGCCTCATGCTGCTGCTGTTGCTGCTGCTTCAGATTGAACGGATGCTGACGATAATGATGATGACATTCGTGGCCGTGACTGGGAGGACGAGGAGGTAAAACCAATGGATGCAGGTTGCTTTATCCACTGAAGCACAGATTGGCGACGCTCTTCATTACTGAGATTCACAGGTCACCGACCCAGCAATGACAGGCCTGACAGTCCAGCAACGACGATGTGCTCGCTTGCGGGTTGTCCGCAGCAATGACGGAGTGCCTTCTTTCGTACCTCTAGCTCCATGTCCTACCCCCCTTTTTCCTCGCTTACCACCTGTACTTTGCTCCATGTTCAGAAAGATAAACATTAAAAAGTTCTAGAAGATTTTTTCCACAGTCTCTTATTGAAAAACTGTACTGCAAAGACAGCAAATCACAGGTGTTCTTAAATCCCTCTAATTTCCAGCTGCCAATTAGGATTAGAAACAGAATTGTTTCTATGGGATATCTGTGAAATGCGGTCTTTGGAAGACCGTAAACACCAAATCAACAGGTTCTTCCTCAGTCCCTGAGATTACAGCCCAAAGTAAGACTAGCAATTGACTTTTTTCCTACAGATTTTCTAAGAACTGCGGTCTTTTCTGAAAAACTGACAAAACCCGTAAATAGAAATAGATTTTTTTTTATAAAGTAATATGGGAAAAATGTGGACCTTTTCAAACAAAAGACAACCAGATAAAAAAAATCAAATTGTTCTACAAATTATCTAAGAACTATGGTCTTTTCGGACAACTGACAATTACGGATAGAAATAGAAATTTTTGCTACAGAATTTGGAATAAATGTGGCATTTTCCCACAACTAACAGGAGTACAAATATAATAATTTTCTCCAAATTATGTAAGAACTGCAGTCTTTTCAGACAACTGACAATTACGGATAGAAATAGAAATATTTCTACAGAAAATGGAGTAAATGTGGTCTTTTTCCACAAACTGACAACTAGTATACAAATAGATTAAAAATCTATGGAACAGTGATTTCTTATGAGAGATGAAAAGTAGCTGTGTATGATGCAGAAGTTCACCCACAACACTGGAACCCCTACCCACGCCTATGACACTGGTGGCAGGCAACACAGAAAAAAAAGGGTGCTATTTCACCGTGGTTTAAGATGAGAAATATGAGTAATATAAATGCTGACGTGCACCCCATAACACAGGGACACCCGTAACTGAGACTGTGGTAGCCGCTAGCAACGCAGAAATAAAACTGATGGTGGTTTGAGAGGAGAAATATGTCTGATGCAGGATCCCTTCCCCCCCCCCCCCCGAACCAGACGCAGCTCCTCCCCCCGCAACTAATAATAACTAGAACTCTCTAATCTTGCTGTACCCTAAGCTAACTAATCTATTAAGAAGCCTTTTCTGTAGTAAAAGCGCTGGCAAATAGTCTCTAATAGCTTTGAAAAAAGCTGAGCAGAGAGACAGATATCCGTTCTGTTCGCTTTGTGGAAGCTAATGCAGTGACATACATAAAACGAGGTCATGGGATTTCAGCAGCCAATGAGATACCTATATACCCCACTGGTGACGGTCTTTGACCCCCTCCCGCCCCCCCCCCCCCTGCTCTGCGCTGATTGGCTAGCCTGCAAAATTACAAAAAGCACTGAGAATGGCGTGATTGGAATTCGCAATGTCGATTATTGATAAGATTTTAAGGGAAATAATCTCTTCATCGCGGAACCAAGATTTTAGTGAAAATCTAGTAGATTTCAACTTTTTTCGATTTAATCGCTCAACACTATTCAAAACCCATGTGATGGTAGATGAGTACCAAGAGTCTTGTAGTGGAGAGAAGTCTAGGCCCCATGGTGGCCCTGCAGACTCAGAACTACAAGACAAGGAGACAATCAGTGAGGAAAAGTGTATGGGAATGTTCCATGGTTATGGTGAGTGCACTGACTGGTCTTTATTAGGGAACAGTCAGGCAGATGGAAGGAAGGTGCTGCTACCAGTAGTGAGTGGTAGAGATACTCATGGGATAGTCACTAAGTTGTACGGTATTACAAGGACAAGCTCCAGCTCTATTGGGTTGGGAAAAGGGAAGGCTTGTGACCTGGCGGTTGCCCAATATAGCCTGAGTGAGTGCTGGGAACCTGCGGTGAATTGGGGGTATGGTCTCCCTGGTCTTGCATCTGAGGATGTAGGAGAGGTTACTCTGGGCAACAGGTGGAAGTTCAGAGACGGTCAATAGTGATAGACCAGCCAGGGCCCAGGAACAAGATGGAAGCCTAATCCTGGTTAGACAGGCGTTGTCCTTAGCAACAGGTAACATTATATGTGTCAACTGAGATGAGCAGCAGGGCACAGGTAACTGTGAAAAGGGGATAAGTGGGATCTTTGTGGATGACTCCTGTACTCTCTCGGTAAAGAATAATGTGTCCCTTAAAGTAAAGCAGCTGCAGAGTGTCTTGCAAGGATGGATACTCCAGAATAGGTGCTTTGACCCTGGGGGAAGGCTTGTGCAAGATGAACAGGCCCCACATTTTTTAGCAAAGGGGGTTGTGGCAAGGACCTCAGGGGAGCATTTCCCCCCCCACTAAATTTCCGCAGTAGTGATGGCAAGGGATGGTTTCCAATGGTGGCTGGGTTTTAGCACAGTTGACAAGGGTTACCCTGGTTAATGAAAAAAGGGGTAATTGGGAGAATTTGCTTAGAATTTTTGGTTCCAGGAAGGGCTTTAAAGCCGTTAAAAAAAATGTGTTTTGTATACCGGGGGAGTGGTTTTTTAATTACTGTGGGGCGTTCCAGGGGGGTATCCTGGGTTTTTCCCCGGGTTAAACCAAACCCAAAGATTTGGGGCTTTGGGTAAGGGTTTTTGGGGGTTTGGTATTGAATGGGGAGAACTTTTCATTGTTTTGGGAACCCTAGGTTTATTTAGTTTTTGTTTTTGGGTGACCCTATAAGGGTTTAAGTTTGTGGGGAATTCTTTTTGAGTAAAATTTAACAAAAGAAGAAAAAAGAGTAATTTTTAAAAGGGGTTAAAGGGGGGAAGAGTAGGGAAAAGTTGGGGGGGGGGGTTAAAAGTTTATGGGGTTTTTGGACAGGTTTAGGTAAAATTTTTAGGGTTTGGTAGGGGGATTTGTAAGGGGATGAGCTGGAGGGGGTTTGTAAAAGGGTGGGGGGAAAAATGGATTTGGGGGTGTTTTGGGGTTGGGTGGTTGAAATGTTTTAAAGGGGTTTTTTGTTTTAAAGGTAGAGGTGAGTTTTTTTTTTTGTTTTGTTTTTTTTTAAAATTTTTATTAAATAAAAAAATGGGGAAAAAAAAAAGGTTTTAGTGCCCTTGTTTCCCAAGGGGAATGTGAATAAGCCCCAAAAAGGGAAAGATTTTTAAAAATGGTTTGGCACCAATTTTGGGGGAATTATAATTGGAAAAAGAAAATTTGGGGCCCTTTGGACAAATTGTGGGGGATGGGAAGGCTTAAAAGGGGAGACTAAAGCCGGCCTAAAAGAACTGTGTTTCCTAAAAAAATTTTTTCAATAAGTTTCCCCTTTGGGAGGACCCGCCGGTTTTAAAAAAAACCCCAGAGCTGGGGGTGATCAGGGGAAACCATTTAAGGCCCGGCAAGTAAACCAAGGAGGCTTTTTACGGGAAAGGGGGGGAGGACTTGAGGGGCCCCTTAGGTGGTGGGAAGGCGATGTGGAAGATGGGACAGGGGGAAAACGGAGTTTTCCCTTAAGCTTTTTTTAGCGGGGACTGTCAGTGAGAGGCTACCCACAGAGAGTGGGGTGATTCCTGGCTCCTATCTGACCCAAACCCCAGAGGGTGTCGCAACATGTCCCTGCAGGACACTAGAGACTACCCCAAACTAAAAGCGCAGATTCTGGCATGTATAGGGTTAACCAGAACTGTTTGCATGCAGAAGGATGCAGAACCAAAGTGGAAGTCTGTTGCTGAGGGCAACCAACCTGATGACTGTATGAGGGGATGTCCTGTGGCCAGGAGGCCTTGGAGTCCAGGAAAGTATGCATCCACTTCTGGAGAGGCCAATTTGCTGAGGGACCTGCTTGCTGCCGTTGCCACAGGTATCCACCTTCAACAGCAGGAGCCTGCTACCACCGTCCAGCAGGGAGCCGTGTTGGAGGTGCCACAGAGCAGAGGGATGTGCTCCTGACTGCCCTCTCAGGAGAAGGCCAGAGAGGTTGCAGCTACAAACCTGGGAGTTACAGGTGTGTGGAGCCCCACCCATGGCTGACATGGACAGTCAGCAAGAGAGGTACAGACTAAACCCAGACGGCATACCTAGTAAGACTGTTCCACTTATTTATGACACAGGTTTTGAGACTGTCAGCCACGTCCAGGATGTGTGTGGTCACCAGTCTGGGCAAAATGGAGGTGCAGACACACTGCCAGGCCTTGAGAAGAGTCCTTAGGGTGATAAGACTGTGGTAAATGGACTTGTAAAGGCTAACGGACTCAGTATGTTACCTGCTGTGTTGCCTGTGGGAGTTGACAATTCAAATGTTGCTTCCTGTGGGATAAATGTTATGCCTATTACAACTGCTACTAATGGGTTAAATATACATGTAACCAATAGCTATGTCACACAGTCTGAGCAGGGGGATGTTAGCTGTAGCACAAAGTTAGCCCCAGTTACTGCGTCCTGTGTGAACAAGCAGCTGGAGGTGGTGCAGCTATGGCAGTAGTGGAGAGCAGCTCAGGTCTGCCCCTGGAGGTCATGGCTATCAGAGCTATGGGTGAAGTAGATGCAGTGTGTCAACTTGCTGCTAAAGACACTTCAGCCCGTGCAGCAGAGGGGATTAACTCTAGTGTGCCCCTAGAGGTCATAGGGGAGAGCAGCACAGGTGATATGTGTCCTGTGATGGATAGTCAGCAGTTATGTTCTGATCCTGTTGGTTCCAGAGAGATGTTTGCCTACTCTAATGGGAAATCTGCAAGTTTGTTGCCTGAAAGGGAAGAGGCATCCCATGAATGTGATTGCTCTGCTGCTGTGTATGAGGAAACTACAGTATGAGTGTGAATGTGCCGGTTAGTGACCATGAAGACAAAACACTCGGTGAAGAGTCTCCATTGCAGTGGTGGAGTGGTCGCTGTAGTGTGGCAGTGCTGCAGTGTAATGATGGTGATTACTCAGATGAGAGTGATGAGAAAACGTGTGCCAAGGCAGATTTACAAGCTCAAATAGAAACATTCCTCTAAAATATTTTTAATAGTACTACCATAAAAAATACAGTTAGTATTAAAAATTCAAACCACAAAACATAATATGGAAGGTGTAGGAGAATGCCCAGGGAGTCAATAGTAGTAAATACCTAAACTACCCCTGTAAGGACACCTAATACTCTCCCTTAGAACGATAGGGAACCCGCCCCGAAAAGGGCGACCCGGTAAAGCTGTCCCCTATATAGCCCTAACAGTCCCTTAATAATTCATGTGCAATGGACATACAGTCTAAGGGCAAATGAAAATATGAACAGCACATTCACATGCATATATATAGACTCCCAGGACCTAACAACTATATAGCAAACAAAGTCCTAGGATATTCCCCAGACGCTGCGTTTCGTCCCAATCTCAGGGACTTCTCAATGGGGTAAAAAAGAGAGTGAACATACAAAACAACAAGTGCTGTGCTAGTTGGAATAAATACATAGTACCTTTTTGACGGTCATATCACCAGGCTAGTGTGCCCTCAGTCATTAGATGAAACGAACCCTCAGGTCAGGGATATAGAAAGAGTTAGTGTACTCCACGGTGGGCAAACGATCACACTACTATACTATAGTGGGTAGTGTGATCGTTTGCCCACCGTGGAGTACACTAACTCTCTCTATGTCCCTGACCTGAGGGTTCGTTTCACCTGATGACTGAGGGCACACTAGCCTGGTGATATGACCGTCAAAAAGGTACTATGTATTTATTCCAACTAGCACAGCACCTGTTGTTTTGTATGTTCACTCTCTTTTTTACCCCATTGAGAAGTCCCTGAGATTGGGACGAAACACAGCGTCTGGGGAATATCCTAGGATTTCGTTCGCTTTATAGGTGTTAGGTCCTGGGAGTCTATATATATGTATGTGAATGTGCTGTTCATATTTTTACTTGTCCTTAGACTGTATGTCCATTGTATATGAAGTATTAAGGGACTGTTAGGGCTATATAGGGGACAGCTTTACCGGGTCGCCCTTTTCGGGGCGGGTTCCCTATCGTTCTAAGGGAGAGTATTAGGTGTCCTTATAGAGGTAGTTTAGGTATTTACTACTATTGACTCCCTGGGCATTCTCCTACACCTTCCATATTATGTTCTGTGGTTTGAATTTTTAATACTAACTGTATTTTTTATGGTAGTACTATTAAAAGTTATATTTTAGAGGAATGTTTCTATTTGAGCTTGTATTTTGGTAATTATTTCATTTCTCAGTGGTATTATATACTATAGGATATTTTGGATTTATAACCAAGTTAGATTTAGTTGGAGATCTGGATGGAGCCATTGCAGGGAATGAAGAGGATGGTTGTGCTGGGACTTGTAGTCCACCTGAAGTTACTTGCTCCAATGGTTGCTGTGTTTCCAGTAGCTTTTACTGCAATAGCCATAAGGACTGCTGTGAGGGAAAGAGCTTAACCCCTAGTGAGGGGCAGGGGAGCGTGTTTGAATCCTCAGAGGGTAAAGAGGTGTCTGGTTCTGAGGCAACTGATAAACTTTTCCCAGAGGTTATGGAGGAAAATATTAGCCGTATCACAGAGGTGTTACAGTATGTCCTGTGATATTAGGTGAGCTACAAGTGGGTGCCATTTGCAGCCAGAGATTCGCTACAGTTACTGGTGTTAAAGGGAATCTGTCATCAAGAAAAAAAAAATGTTATTGATGAAATATTGTGTGTTCATTTTTGTCTAATTTTTTTGTTTAATTTTTTTCTTTCATTCAATTTTTGGTAAATATTAAGAAATGCATAATAATTTTTAATATTTACCACTCTCAGCCACCAGAGGGAGCACATCCAAGAAAAAAAAAGTTTATATCACGTACAAACAGGATGTATTACAGCACTGCTGTAAATGTGGGCTTGTCTGGTGGTGACCTCACATGCCTCCCCCTACCCTGTGTGCAAAAGGAGGGATATGTGAATTGTAGCCCACTGAATCACCATTTTGTTGGTGACTGAGGACACCATACAAAGCTGCTGTGTATCCATAGCTGAAAAAGGAATAACCACAGTGAAATTGTGATTACATTTTCTCTATTTCACTATGGATATGTGGAAGGAACACCACAGTATATGTCTGCATTCCTGCTCACAGGTATCCACAGGTGGCCAACGGCCACATATCCTAAGAACTAATATTCGTTTAGTTCATTCGTTTAGTTCACATGTGAACATTAGGCTCTGTCTACCCTGCAGTGGACATAAAGCGACCTGAAAACCAAATCCTAAAAGCCTTCATAAAACTGAGTTTTTCTGTCCCCTGCCTGTCAAAAGCTGCTGAAAAAACGTCCGTTTCTTGACGTGATTTGCTTTTTTTCAAGTCTGGTTTTTAATGTCTGCATAAATCAAGCCATTGGATGTAACTCTCTCATACAAAAGGGGACGTAAAGCACATTACTGCATTTATAGTTAATCTTGTAGTCGTTTTACGGATTTGAGTGCTAATAAAGGTATCTCGCTGTTGGTGCTAAAACACGTTTTTTACGGGTTTTGGCGCTAATAAAGTTATCTTGCTTATGACGCTAAATATCTGTTTTTAGCGCCAAAATCTGTAAACAGGTTTTTAGCGACAAAATCCATAAAAACTGGATTCTTAGCGACTAAAGTGAGATAACTTTAAAAATCCATTTAAAAAAAATGTATTTTTGCCTCAAAATCCGTAAAAAAAAATATCTTTAGCGTCAGAAGCGAGGGAACTTTATTAGCGCCAAAATCTGTAAAGAAAAGGAGTGTAGTGCAAAAATGCGTAAAGAAATGGATTTTAGCGCCAAAGACCGTAAAAAAAAATTATTTTTAGCGTCTGAACTGAGAGACCGTTATTAGCGGCAAATTCCGTAGAGAATCGGTTTTTAGCGCCAAAATCCGTAGAGAAACGGATTTTAGCACCAAAATCCATAGAGAAAAGGATTGTAGCGGCAAAAACCATAAAATCCGTAGAGAAACGGATTTTAGCGCCAAAATACGCAGAGAAACGGATTTTAGTGCCAAAATACCTAAAAAACTTATTTTTTGTGTCAGAAACAAGAGAACTTTATTAGCGGCAAAATCCACAGAGAAATGGATTTTAGCACCAAAGTCCGCAGAAAAACGGATTTTAGCACCAAAATCCGTAGAGAAACTGATTTTAGCACCAAAATCCGCAGAGAAACAGATGCTGGCACCAAAATCCATAAAACACTTATTTTTAACATGAGAAACGAGAATGTTATTAGCGCAAAAATATGTAAAGAAACAAATTTTAGCGCCAAAATCCTCAGAGAAACGGATGCTGATGCCAAAATTCGTAAACCAAAATCCATTAAAAAAATTTATTTTTAGCGTCAGACGCGCCAAAATACATAAAAAAGTACTTTTTGCGTCAGAAACGAGAGAACGTTAGTAGCGCAAAAATATGTAAAGAAACAGATTAGCAGCAAAATCCATAGAGAAACGGATGCTAGCGCCAAAATCCGTAAACAAAGGATTCTAGCACCGAAATCCGTAAAAAAATATTTTTAGTGTCAGAAACAAGAGAGCGTTATTAGCGCCAAAATCCGCAGAGAAACAGATGTTAGCGCCAAAATCCATAAAAACTTATTTTTAGAATCAAACACGAGAGAACGTTATTGGTGCCGAAGTATGGAAAGAAACAGAGAGTAGCGTAAAAATATATTAAAAAAGCGTATTTTTTGCGTCAGAAGCAAGAGATGGGCGAATCGATTCTAATGAAGTGAAATTCATTTAGAATTTCAGGAAAACATCGGTTCTGCATGAAGCCGAAGTTTAGGGTGATTCGCGGGAACGAAGTGTCTTTTTTTTTTGTAAAATGGCCGCGAGCACATGGCGTTACATGGGGCAGAGAATTCTGGGAGGAAGAAAGGAGCACCCTCAATGACATGTGCAGACATGAAGCCAATCAGCGACTGGCGGGCTTCTGTGACGTCACAGCCCTATAAATACGGACACCATCTTAAATCCTCACACTACTCACTGTATGTCCTGTCATAAGCATCTTGCTACTGCTACACTATATTGAACTTATTATAAAACAAACTCATTTTATCAGCGACTGGGGGGAAAGACCATCATAAGTGTGTGTCATTTGCACACTTGTTATTTTACCAGCGTTATTATTTTGTTTTAGTTTGTGGGGTATTCTCCCTAAAGTCCAGGGTGGGTGTACTTCTGTCCCATATATGCCTCAATTACATCTGGTTGTTCTGTAGGGTATTTAATACCCAAGGCTTAATTTAACCCCTTGATTGTGGGTTAATTTGCACTAAAATACAGGGTGTCTTTTTTTATTTTGTCCCATATATGCCTCAATTACATCTGGTTGTTCTGTAGGGTATTTCATACCCAAGGCATAATTTAACCTCTTGATTGTGGGGTAATTTGGACTATAATAAAGGGTGTCTGTATTTTTTGGTCCCATATACGCCTAATTTACATCTGGTTTTTCTGTAGGGTATTTCATACTTAAGGCTTAATTTAACCTCTTGATTGTGGGGTAATTTGGACTAAAATACAGGGTGCCTGTATTTTTTGGTTCCAAATACGCCTAATTTACATGTGTTTTTTCTGTACGAGATTTCATACACAAGGCTTAATTTAACTTCTTCAGTGTGCAGTAATTTGGACTAAAATACCGGGTGTCTTTATTTTTTGGTCCCATATACGCCTAATTTACATCTGTTTTTTCTGTACGTCATTTCATACACAAGGCTTAATTTAATTTCTGATTGTGCAATAATTTGGACTAAAATACAGGGTGTCTTTATTTTTTGGTCCCAAATATGCCTAATTTACATTTGGTTTTTCTGTAGGGTATTTGATACCCAAGGCTTAATTTAACTTCATGATTGTGGGGTAATTTGGACTAAAATACAGGGTGTCTGTATTTTTTGGTCCTATATACACCTAAATTATATCTGTTTTTTCTGTACGGTATTTCATAACTAAGGCTTAATTTAACCTTTTGATTGTGGGGTAATTTAGAGTAAAATACAGGGTGTCTGTATTTTTTTGCCCCATATATGCCTAAATTACAGCTGGTTGTTCTGTAGGGTATTTCATACCCAAGGGTTAATTTAACCTCTTGATTGTGGGGTAATTTGTAGTCAAATACAGGGTATATGCATTTTTACCCCATATACGCCTGAATTTCATCTCATTAATTTTTTAGGGTATTTTATACCAAGGGTTAATTTTTCCTCTTGTTTTGTGGGGGGATTTGAGTCAAATACAGAGTGTGTGTATTTCTGCCACAAATAGTCTAAAAAAATCTATAAAGCACTAAAACTTAACTTTTACTATGTATAACACTTAACCTCGATACACACTATTTTTGAAACCTGATTTATATCCTCTCCATTTGTCCCTTTCTAATTGTGACGGAATAACTCCTTTTCTATTATCAAGTCTGGTGGAACACCACCTATTAGCAGGGAAACCATATATATACAGTGATTTGCTAACTCCAAAAAGGAATCCAAAACATCATACTTGGGCAGTCATTCCTAATCTGATGGGCATGAAACATATAAGGTTTCCTTGTGAGACCCTCTGCAGCGGGTAACACAGTAGAAAGAGGTAGGAAATCACAAATTGAAATGTCATGCCTGACCTCCTTAACATGTTTCACCAGCTAACTGGCTTCATCAGGGGATAGTGGTCCGGTCCCATGTGATCTAGCTCATTTCCTTTTATATGATCTTAGGTACACACCCTATTCAGGTGCTCACCAATTTGCCACCAGAGATTCAACAATACCCATTCCCCCTTTTTCTCTCCTGCATGCATACTGATACTATATACTGCTACTGCTGCGTTCTTATACACAACATTCCTCAAGCAAATTAACCATCTCCGTAGCGGGCTTCCGCCCTATCTTACCATGCCGCCCGTGCCCGCACACTGTACCAATGGACATTTCTGCCCTAACTGTGACGTACTTCTGTCCAACTTCTCTCATATTACTGCGTCTGCGTGGCTCACCTAGAACGAACTAAGTGGAATAGGTATTACATTTTACAGCACACTGCTAACTATGTCGCTTCCCATAAACATTTTCCCCTCTATATCTAATATGCATATTCATTGGGAATACATACTCCACTATACGGTACACTGCTATCTTTGTCCCTTCCCATAAACCTCTTCCCCTCTGTATCTAATATGCATATTCATTTTAATAAAGCTTCGAGTCTTATGATATTCCCGCCCCTCCTCCCGCAATTTAACCTCTCACTTTCCCCACTAAATATTCTTTCTTACAGGTCTCAGCTAGTTACCTTAATCATTACGTTACAATAGAAATGTACAAGAATGCTAGTACAGTCATGCTCTATTGTACTTGCATAGGCCAGCATAAAATGTACCTAGTCAGTAGAAATAATAAATGTATACATAAATAGATGGTAATCTATTCCCGAGCTGCGTCCCCTAATAGCAACGCAAGTGTATATACTACATGAACCGGCTGCTAACAGACTCTTCATGCAAGATAAAAATATGTTCCAATTATTTAAATAGAATATGTGTCTTCATGTGATTAATACTTATCATCATTGCATACCACTGGGAAAGTGAGGGACAAAGAGGGGGCAGAGGGGGCAGACGGGGGATAAGGGAAGAAGAAAAAAAAAACAAATGTATGTGAACTCTGGTGCTCCTATAGTCATATATTCAGCCATTCTAATACCACTGACCGTACTTTATCACATATATTAAGTTTCCTCAAAATTATATAGGGAATCAGCAGTATTAAATAAATGCTGAAAATGAAAAGGGGTCATTTAGGCCTTTGGGGTTCAATGTATTGAATCTATATATCTATCTTGCCTCGTACTGCAATAAAACTATATCCAGATCGCCCTTTTTTTCCCCTAGCTTTTTCACACAGATGCCCCAAAATTTTAGCACCTTATTTCACCATTATGTACCTCCAAAATGTGTCTCGCTAGGGGAGTGTCACCTCTAGTTTTCATAGTACTCAGATGTTTAGAGATCTGACGACGAAACTCCTGTATGGTTTTTCCCACATAGATCTTGGGGCAGGTATACATAGCCACATAAATCACCCCTCTGGTTTTACAGTTGATAAATTGTCTTATCTCAAATCTTCTCTTATCAATGGGATTAACAAATTCTTTAGTTTTCCATATAAATGGACAAAATGAACAGTTGCCACAAGGATATGAGCCTACCACTTGAGACTGTAACCATGTTTTCTTGCTATCTCCCTCAAAGTGGCTATGCACAAATTCATCCCTAAGATTTTTTCCTCTATTGATTTTTTCCTATATGTGACACTAGGATATTTTGGAATCACCTCAGAGGGTACCGTATCTGCTGTTAGAATGTGCCAATGTCTTCTAAGTATACCTCTCATTTCATTAGCTCTATCATTAAAGGTACCTATTCAGCGAATTAAATCAGTTTTTTCCTTCTTCTTTTGTTTACTGATTAATAAATGTCCTCTGTTTCTAGTCAAAGACCTATTAAACTCCTTCCTCAAACATTTTTTGGATAACCTCTTGCCTGAAATCGTGCATTTAACTTTATACATTTTTGATTGAAAGCCTCTAATGTAGAGCAGTTTCTATGAGCCCTAAGATATTGGCCTATGGGAATCCCCTCCTTTAGGGAAGGTGGATGCCAGCTAGAAAAGTGTAACAAACTATTGGTAGCCGTATTTTTCTGAAATATTTTTGGCTGAATCTGCTTGTTTTCATCCAACACAATTTGGGGACCCAAAAAATAAATTTTCTCTCGATGCATTTCAGAGGTGAATTTCATCCAAATTTCATTATCGTTGAGTCTAGATACAAAATCCTTAAATAATTATTCACTATTGTCCCAAAAAATCAATATATCATCAATAAAGCGACCCCAAAATAAAATCAGATCTGTGAATATTTGAAAGTGTTCACAAAAAACAATAGCATCCTCCCACCAACCTAAAAATAAATTAGCAAAGCTTGGCGCACAGACTGTGCCCATGGCTGCTCCCTTTATCTGGTGATAAAAAGTGCCTTAAAACAAAAAATAGTTATGTGTCAAAACAAAATCCAATAGCTGTAAAACAAAATCATTATGTTCCATAATTGCGTACCTCTTGTATTAAAAAAATACTTGATTGCTTTCAGGCCCAGGTCATGTCTGATGTTACTATATAGGGCTTCTACGTCTAAACTTGCAAAAATTGTACTTTCACTCATTACCAGATCGTCAATTCTCATCACAGTATCCTTCGTATCTTTAACCCCTTAAGGACCCAGCCTGTTTTGACCTTCCTGACACAGCCTTATTTTTGAAATCTGGCATGTGTCACTATATGTAAGAATAACTTTTTCACACTTTTACCTATCCATGTGATTCAGAGATTGTTTTCTCATGACACCTTGTGCTTTAGGTTAGTAAGAAATTTTTATCCATACAATCCTAAAAAAAAATATCAAAATTTCATGAAAATTTGGAAAAATTTGTCATTTTGAAAGTTCCAAAATTTAATAATTATTCACCACAAAATAGTTTATAACTAGTATCTACCATATGTCTACCATAGGTTAGCATCAATTTTTAAATGTTTTTGTTTTTACGACATTAGAGGGCTTAGAAATTTAGTAGTAATTTCTCACATTTTCAAGAAAATTTGAAATATAGATTTTTTGAGGGACCAGTCCAGTTCTGATTTGGCTTTAAGGGGCCTGTATGTTAGATACCCCCATCAATGACTCGATCTAAAAAACTGTACACCTTAAAGTACTTAAAACAGCATTTAGGAAGTTTGGTAACCCTTTAGGTATTTCACAGAAATTAAAGCAAAATGGATGTGAAATGTCAAAATTTCACTTTTTTTTGCAGATTTTCAATATTTATCTATTATTCAATGGCATACGGTATATGTGACTAGGTAAATGCAACTTAATATCAATTCCCCCAGGTCTGCCATTTTTAGAGATGTCGCATATGTGGCCCTAGTGCATTATTTGGCTCAACCATAAGCCTCAGAATAGGACGAGCACCTACTGGACTCTGGGGTCTAATTTTTATTACGATTTTATTTAGGGGCCATTTAAGGTCTGCGGACGCCCTAAGGTGCTAAAACTTAATAAACACCCCTAAAAAGACCCCATATTGGAAACTACACCCCTTAAGGAATATATCCAGGGGTGCACTGAGTATATCAACCCCACAGGTGTGTCACAAATTTTCTTTTAGCATTAGGCTGTGAAAATTTAAAAAAATATTTTTCCAATAATCTGCAATTTTAGCTTAAAATGTTTCATATTTACATGGAGTCCTGGAAAAAAGAACCCCAAAATTTTGTTACGCACGTTCTTCCAAGTTCGGCAATACCCTACATACGGGTGTAAACTGCTGTTTTGGCCATGGCTGGGCATACCAGTGAGGGAGCGCTATTTGGCTTTTGGAACACAGATTTTGGTGGGGCCATGTCACATTTGCAAAGCCCCCCAAAGTAGCAGAACAGGGGAAACCTTCCAGAAGTGGCCCCATTTTGGATTCAACACCCCTCAGGGATCTCATCTAGGGGTGTACTGTGCATTTTGGATGTTCCATAGTTTTTTTTCAGCATTGGGCCATGAAAATGGGGGGGGGGGGTGGGGAATGTAGTTCCATCATTGTTTTTTGGGTTCCAATTTTACAGCGTTCACCATGCAGTGTAAATGACAGGATAACTTTACTATGGAGGTTGGTACAGTTACAATGATATAAATTTTATATAGTTTTTCTGTTTTATTATTTTTACAGAATAGAAATATGTCTATAAAAAGAGCGTTTTTATGTTGTCCTATTCTGACAGCCATAACTGTCATAAAATAACTTTATTTTGCTGTGTGCAGAGCTGTGTATGGGCTTGTTTTTTGCGGGATGAGTTGATGTTTTTATTGGTACCATTATGGGGTGCATATGACGCTATGTTCACTTTTTATTAAGGTTTTTGTGAGACGTTTTGAACAAAATACAGCAATCTTGGTAGTGTTTTTTATTTTTATTTTTTTATAGCGGTCACTGTACGGTATATATGACATGCTAGCATTACTCATCAGGTTGATACGATCACAACGATACCCAATTTGTATATTTTTTTGTGTTTTACTGCTTTTATACAATAAAAACACTTCTATTCAACCAGGAAAACATGTTTTTTGCATCGCCATAGTCTGAGAGCCATAACTTTTTAATTTTTCCGTGTTTGGAGCTGTGTATGGGCTTTTTTTTTTTGCGGGATGAGTTGACGTTTTTATTAGTATCATTTTGGGGGACAAGGCTTTTTGATTGCTTTTAAATCCATTTTTTGGAAGTTAGGGTGAAGAAAATACTGCAATCCTAGTAGTGTTTTTTATTTTTATTTATTAACAGCGCTCACCGTGCAGTATCCGTGATAAGTTAGCTTTACTTTTTGGGTCGATACGTTTATGGCATTTTCCGGTTTTTATTGTTTTTTTTTTTGGTGGAAGAACTTTAAAAAAAAAGTGTTTTTAGTGTGTAAAACAATATTTATGCATCACTGTCTTCTGTGAGCCATACATTTTTTATTTTTCCATATACAGAGCTGTGTAAGGACTTTTTTTGCAGGGTGAACTTACATTTTAATTGTTAAAAATTTGGCATTTATAGGAGTTTTTGATCGCTTTTTATTCCATTTTATGTGCTGCGGTATGAACAAAAATCTTAATAATGTGATAATTTTTTTTATTATTTATGGCATTCACCGTATGGGTTAATGAACATGACAGATTTATAGGGTGGGTCGTTACGCACGCGGCGATACCAAATATGGGTACTTTATTTATTTTTTATCTTTTTTGGGGCGGTTGGCGTTTGTAAAGGGGAAAAGGGCGGTGTATGTGTTTTTATTTTATTTTTCGTGTTTGTGTTTTACTTGTTTTTCACTTTTTTTACTTTTTCACATTATGTTTTTACCTTTCCCCATAGGGGATTTGAATGAGAGATCTTCAGATCCCTCATTCAATAGGAATCAGTACATAGCTTTTTGCTATGTACTGGTTCCTATGGCAACTGTCAGTCACGATGTCGGGCCATGCCCACAGGGCACAGCCGGGCATCGTGATGTCACAGACAACCCGGAAGGCATTCTATGCCTTCCGTGCTGTCTGTCAGAAGGCAGGAGCTTCATGGAACGCGCAGTTTCTGACGCCGACAGAGACGCAGGAGAAGATCGCTCCTATGCATACGTCCAAGGTCGTTAAGGGGTTAAGATACGAAGGGAGGCCAGTGACAAAGGGCATCAGTATAAGGTCAACATAAGTGCTGGGTCCTTGCTTTAAATTATTTCTACCTGAGACTATTGGTCTTCCTGGTATTGGTACAACCTCTTTATGCACTTTTGGTAATGCATAAAAGGAAGCAATGGTGGGGTTCACATTTAACATAAATTTCTTCTCATCCTCAGTAATTAATTTTTTCTCAATTTCCAGATCCAAGATCCTTTTTAATTCCTTCAAATACTTGTTGGTGGGATCTTTTGGTAGCCTCTCATATATTTCTGAATCATCAAGTATTCTCTTAACCATTGCTCAATAGTGACTTTTATTTAAGTTGTCAATATTCCCACCCTTATCACTGGGTTTGATTAATATCTTCCTCTTAGACTGTAATTCTGCAATAGCTAGTTGTTCATCCCATTTTAAATTTAAAGAGGATGGTTGTCATCTAAGTGTTAGTTTCTTTATATCTTGCGTTACTACTTCCACACACGTATCCAACAAATTGTATTGTGATATTGTATTGTGGAGGTGTATTCCTAGATTTTGGTTTCAAATTAGTCAGGGGTATATCTAAAATTATGGGGTCTCCTTCACTTTCAATCTGTAATTGTTCAAAATCACCCACTGTTTTTTCCTCTAATTTCCTAAAGGTTTGCTCATCATTATTTTTCATTTTATATTATTTATGTAAAGCCAACCTTCTAGCAAAGAGATTAATATCTTTTACACATACAAACTCATTAAATCTGGGCATAGGAGTAAAGGAAAGGCCATATGCCAACACCTGTTTTTGATTTTCTGTTAGTCTATGAGAGGATAAATTAATCACTTGAACTGCTCCATCCTTTGTTATTTCTGATAATTTCCCTTCTCTCGATTCCTCAAGAGAATCCTTGGTTGTTCTAAAAAAAAGGGATGCATTTGCATTTTTGAATGTTCCTGAGATTGAGTTTGCATTGTGTTCACAACCTGTCCATTTCCTGCCACTGATGGCATATTTGTATTGCCATTTGAGATCATTGCCTGTGCTCCCATACTATGGGCCACTACACCACAGGATACAGAAGAGGATAATGTATTTAATCCCATTGATCCTTCTTATGATTGCCATCTCTGAAGGGTTCTGATGTTGTACCGTTTGGGTAGATTTATTTTATGTTTTCTTATTTGTCCAACCTTTGTTTTTTCTCTGTCCCTTCCTCCAACCACTTTTCTTACCCTTCGTTTGACTATTAATAGAACCTGTGGAGGATTCTTCTACAGCAGAAATCTCTGAATCAGACAAATCTGAATGTAAATTAGGTTTGTAGGTAAATCTACTATTTTTCCAAATAGAAAACCTGATTGTTATCAAAATCTTTCCAATCCCTCAGATATTTATTATGTTTCCTTTCCTTAATTTCTTCTCTCGGAGATTCTATATTTCGTTGTAATTTTTGTTCTAGTTCAGGGAAATCTGGATGGGCACGAAAGTTATTAATCTAGCCTGATTTAATTGTTCACTTAATTTATTAAATGAAATACTTTTGTATTCGAACAGGTATTTCATCAATTTCGGTGAGCATTCAGTTAGCAATTTTTCCCAACCCTTTGTAAAAATGGGGTCCTCTAAATGGCTGTTCGGTCTCAAACTGATCCTTAATCCTCTATACACAACTTGTTGTTGTATATATTTCTCTAGACTAGCTACTTCCCAGCCTGCCCGAAATTGTTGTTTATAAGTCTTATTTAATTTCTGAAGGGCTATGTGGATATTAGTTTCATTCAATGGAATTGGTTGGTTAGAAAATACTGCATTAGCTTCCTGTGAAAAAGTATCCAAATTAATTTTCTGACTCAAAAAACCTGCCATTCCCTAAATTCCCCACCTGAACATTCCTGTTCACCAAACTTGTCAAATAGTCTAAAAAAAAATAATGGAAATCTAGCAAGAGAACAAAGAGTGACTTTTAATGACTATATTTACTATTTTGCCATAGGCAAACTTAAACTCTATTAGTTCTCAATCTATAAACCACTAAAAGTTAACTTTTATTATGTACAGCACTTAACCTCGATACACACTATTTAAAAAAAACCTGGTTTCTAACCTCTCAATTTGTCCCTTTCTAATTGTGACGGAATAACTCCTTTTCTATTATTCTATTATCAAGTCTGGTGGAACACCACCTATTAGCAGGGAAACCCTATATATACAGTGATTTGCTAACTCCAAAAAGGAATCCAAAACATCATACTTGGGCAGTCATCCCTAATCTTATGGGCATAAAACATATAAGGTTTCCTTGTGAGACCCTCTGCAGCGGGTAACACAGTGGAAAGAGGTAGGACATTACAAATAAAAATGTCATGCCTGACCTCCTCAACATGTTTCACCAGCTAACTGGCTTCATCAGGGGCTAGAGGTCCGGTCCCATGTGGTCTAGCTCATTTACTTTTATATGATCTTAGGTACACACCCTATTCCGGTGCTCACCAATTGGCCACCAGAGATTCAACAATACCCATTCCCCCTTTTCTCTCTCTCCTTCATGCATACTGATACTGCATACTGAGGCAGGTAGCCAAAAGAATCCCAGGTTCAGGGTCTGCTCAAGGTGCTGCTGCTGGTGGGTACCTAAATCACCAGGCGGTGAAGAAAGCTGCTCATCAACAACTCCAGACTCAGGTTGCTGCTGATGGAGCTGGTACTGCTGCTAACCCCTCATCCCTCCACAGCAGCCGTGGCAGTTGTACATGAGCACTGATGAACCGCGCCGGTCAGACCTGCTAGGGGTTGGACAATGGCGCAGATAGGCAGCAGCCAACTGACTACATAGGATGACTCTATAGTACTTGAGTTTGTCTTCCGTCTTGTCAGGTGAAAAAATGCCCCCATTTGGGTAACGAGGGTCCAAGAGGGTGGAGAGCCAGAAGTAATTTCTCTGCCGGATGGTGGCTATTCAGTTCTCACTACCCAGGCAAATCAGCATGTAGTGGACCATCTGCGCAAGTGACTGAGGGACTCCCTGCCTCCATCTCCACTGTATACTGCCACAGTGTGTCTGGGTCATCTGCCTCATTTTCCTAATCCTCCGGCTGCTCCTGCTCCTCTCCTGTCACCTGAATAAAAAAAACACTCATTTCGCCAGACATTGCTTGTGCTCCACTGTCTTCCTTCTCTTCCTCCAGTTCAGGCCCCACTGGACTTATGTGGCCGTGAGATGTAGTTGCCATGTCTCCAGTCCCCTGACCAGACAGATTCTGTCTTGTCAGCATCTGTTCCAAGACATGAAGCAGTGGAGTGACGTTATTCTGTGCAAACTGCAGGTGTCCCGCATGAGCTGCCACTGGCTGACATAAAAATTACACAGTGGATCCCTGTCTCCTTGGAACATCAAGAAATCATTAATGGCCTTTCTCTGTTCATCGATTTCTCACTGTTTTGCCCTGTTCATAGATTCTCTGTTCTGTTCAGCTCAATGACGGTGTGCTTGGTGGTATAGGAATGTCTAAAGTGCTTGCAAAGTTTCCTGGCCAGTTTTCTGAACAGTGCATAGTCCACCACTTGAAAAGTACCACCAACTTGGACAGGAGCACGGTCAGGTTTTGCACTTAGGGATGGCTTCACGCATACTGCTGTATCTTTGCAATCATCTCGAAGAGCGACTGCTGGCACCATGAATGTAGAGAAGCAGGAGCATCTGGCCCGGTAGATTATGTGAAAGACAGGCAGTTGTCTTCGACAGAGGTTGGTGGAGCCTTGAGTGCCTGAAATGGGAGGCGTGCCACTGAGCGCTGCTGCTGTTGCTTTGACAGGATGGACCACCACATCTGAGACACGTTTCTCCCAGGCCACTGTATTGTGATGCTGCATGATGTTGATGCAGGGCTGTGGTGCCAACGTTAGGTCCTTGGTCACGCTTTACTTTCTGCCCAAAGATTCTACTTAAAGCCATGTTCGCCTCCTTTGGTGTCATTTCAAAAAACTGCCACACCGCCAAGTAGGTGATTTTACCACCAATGCTCCGCACTGACTGACTGTTAACGCCCCTGCCGCAGTAAGCCCCTGTGCCGCTACTTTCTGGGACCTGCAAAGTAGGTGGTCTAAATCATAGCCGTTTGTTTCCCGACCTCGCATGGCTCCCATGTGCGATCGGCAACATTGATTAGTGTTTGCCTGTCACCGCCGTCCTCTTCAATGGTGTCGCTGTACAGAGCCTGACCGCTCGCAACATAACCCCCCATGCCACTCTCCTCATCACTACTTGCCCGCTTCTGCAAGAAGCAGTGGATGTCTTCCCCACCTCTTTGCTGCCCACTGTCCTCAAATAGTTCGTCCTCACTGTATAGTGGCGCAGAGGCCACAGCACATAGTAGTTTTCTGGCTGTGGGAAGCAAACGAGACAGAGACGTGTTGAGGGCAGGTGAGGGCCCCTGAACTGCTTCCGAGCAATGCCAACTAAAGGTTGTGTCTTACGGATGCACCGACTCTTTTCCGGGGTTATCAGGTGTCATCTGGGAGAAAGTGGATGACCTAGTGTGTGGTCAACACACGGCCGCTATATGACACTGGAAGCTGCAGCCTCACAGGGTGACCCCTGCTGTGACGTCCCCTTACTGTGCTGCAACCTGTGCCTGCTCCAGGAAACTACTATGGCGTTCTATGTTACCCCATGTGATCAGGCACACTCACAACCCTCACAGTTTTAAGTGCACTCTGAAAATTCATCTTCTTAGACAAGCCTACCAAGATCCATAATTGTTAACCCTCCAAAGTCTGTCACACATTCGTCACTTCCTGCACTTTACCAGCTGCAGGCACTATATCTGTATATAGATGTATGGTTGCGATGGCAGGTTCATCCACTTTTTTATGTATACTACCCCATATTTATGTAACATGGTTGGACCATTGTAAACCAAGCACTTCTCACCCTTTGTTTCACACATACACCCTAATAGATTGTAAGTAGTGTTGAGCGATTTTTATCGACAAAGTTGAAATCGGCAAGGTTTTTATGGTGATCGAAATTTCCAGATCATCGCGGATAATTAAGGTTAAAATCTGGTGGCATCATTACTTAAGATCGCAGCCTTTTTCGGCGCTTCCTGTAATTTTGGCGGCCAGCCAAATCAGATTACAGAATAGAGCAGGTGAGATGTGTGGTGGCGACCGTCACGACTGGATCTGTATGGTTGCGATTCGCTGGCAAAAATCACATGACCTCGTTTACATAGAACATTGTTTCCTTTTTTCAGCCTCAGTTGTCACTCAGCGTCCTCATGAGGGATAGGACCTCGCTCTGCCTGTGGCCAAACAGCTCAGCGAAATTAGTCATTCTGCATCAGAGAAACCTACTACTTTACTGTGATCCTTTCCATTTAGTTAGATTAGAGAATTTGAACATTTTATGTAGTTAGCTAGAGAATTTAAGCAGCATCTACCGCTGTAAATTCACTTGCGGTGGGAGCGGGGGGGGGGGCCGCGGAGAACACAGCAAGCTCTATCTATAAAGAACACTGGATAAAAGTTCACCAAGACTTAGTGTAGACATTGTAGTGGAATATCTTTATTATTAACAGTTTGCTATTGAAATATTTCCCGTGGATATTGGGCAGCCTGAACTTATATTAGGATACACATCATATCTAGTAACGCAGGTCTTCTTTGTAGCTGGCAAAAACTCCCCTTTTATTATCAGTATAACATTTCAGATAGGTGTTCATTTCAATTTACCATTACACTGTGACTGTTGATATATCCACCTTGCAGGTTAAATTACAATCCAGCAATCTTGTAGTCACACAGGTTTTGTTGCCAAAAATACGTGTAAGTCGTACGAAAACATCACAGTTCCGAGGTTTTTATGACTTTTGCGCACCCCAGCATTGTTCATTTGACCAGCATCTACGTAAACTTATAACAGCATTTACTATATTCACCACAGGTGAATTGAAAAGTGCAAAAAATATCGTTTATTATATCAAAACATAAAATTACGTGATTTTTTGACTTTGCACACCGAGCAATTGATCATTGACGCAGCATCTACGTAAATCATAAAACACACAATTTCTATAATCCCACAGGTTGAATTGAAAGGTGCAAAAAAATATCGTTTATTATACCAAAACATAACAGTTACGTGTTTTTTGACTTTTTGCAGCACCAGCATTGTTCATTGACGCAGCATATACGAAATCTTTAAAACAGCAAATTCTATATTCAGTGCCACAGGTGAATTGAAAGGTGCAAAAAATACCGTGTATTAAATCAAAACATAAAGTTACGAGATTTTTGACTGTTGCACACCCATGCATTGTTCATTGACGCAGCTTCTACGTAAATCTTAAAACAGCAATTCTATAATTTCACCCACAGTTGAATTGAAAGGTGCAAAAAATACCGTTTATAATATCAAAACTAACATTTTACGTGTTTTTTTGACTTTTTGCACACCCAGCATTGGGTTTTCATTGACGCAGCATCTCTACATAAATCTTAACACAGCAATTCTATATTCTCCACAGGATAATTGAAAGGTGCAAAAAATACCGTTTATTATATCAAACATAACATTACGTGTTTTTTTTGTCTTTTGCACACCCAGCAATTGGTTCATTGACGCAGCATCTAAGTGAAATCTTAAACAGCAAATCTATAATTCACCACAGGTGAATGAAAGGTGCAAAAAATATCCGTTAATTATATCAAAAACATAACAGTTACGTTTTTTTGACTGTTGCACATCAACCCAGCATTGTTTCAGTAGCGCAGCACTCCTACGAAATCTTAAAACACAATTCTATACTTCACCCACATGGAATTGAAAGGTGCAAAAAATACCGTTATTATATCAAAACATAACAGTTTACGTGTTTTTTGACTTTGTCTACACCAGCATTGTTCATGACGCAGCATCTACGTAAACTCCTTAAAACAGCAATTCTGATATTCACCACAGGTGAATTGAAGGTGCAAAAAATATCGTTATTATACCCAAAACATAACCAGTTTGCGTGTTTTTTGACTTTTTGCGCACCCAGCATTGTTCATTGACACAGCAACTACGTAAATCTTATAACGCAATTCTATATTGCACCACAGGTGAATTGAAAGGTGTCAAAAAATAAAGGTTTATTATACCAAAACATAAAGTTACTTGTTCTTTTTGACTTTGCACACCCAGCATTGTTCATTGACGCAAGCATCTACGTAGACTTAAAACAGCAATTCTATATTCACCACAAGTGAATTGAAAGGTGCAAAAAATATCGTTATTATACCATAACAGTTACGTTGGTTTTTTGACTTTTGCACGACTCCCGCCATTGTTCATTGACGCAGCAATCACGTAAATCTTAGTAACAGCAATTCTAAATTTCCACCACAGGTGAATGAAAGGTGCAAAAAAATATCGTTTATTATACAAAACAAACGAGTTTACGTGTTTTTGACTTTGCTCACCCAGCATTGATCATATACTCAGCATCTAACGTAGAATCTTAAAACAGCAATTCTATATTCACCACAGGTGAATTGAAAGGTCCAAAAAATACCATTTATTATATCAAAACATAACAGTTACGTGTTTTTTGACTTTGCACACCCAGCATTGTTCATCATTGACCGCAGCATCTACGTAAATCTTCAACAGCAATTCTATATTCACCACAGGTGAATTGAAAGGGGCAAAAATATCGTTTATTGTACCAAAACATAACAGTTACGTGTTTTTTTGACTTTGCTCACGGCCAGCATTGTATTCATTGACGCAGCATCTACGTAAATCTTAAAACAGCAATTCTATTATTCACCAAAGGTGAATTGAAAGGTGCAAAGAAATATCGTTTTATTATATCAAAACATAACAGTTTACGTGTTTTTTGACTTTATTGCACACTCCAGCATTGTTCATTGACCGCAGCATCACGTAAAATCTTAAAACAGCAATTCTATATTCACCACAGGAGAATTGAAAGGTGCAAAAAAATATCGCCGTTTAATTATACCAAAACATAACCAGATACGTGTTTTTTTGGACTTTTGCCCAGTCCAGATTTGTTTATAGACACCTTGCAGTTAAATTTGAATCCAGCATTTTGTTTGATTTGAGGGATTGAGAAATAGCTGGTGATTTGCCGCTTTTAATATAGAGACTTTCCAAAACGATTCCATACTTCTCAAATTTTAAATTCTGAACATGACGAAATGCAGGTGGTAAAGCGAGCAAAGAGGTGGGTAGCACATGGAGTAGATGTATGAGAGAAGGTGCTGCTCCTTCCATTGCTGCGACAACAACGGCATGCCACGGATCGTCCAGTTGCAGGAACCGTTCGAGGCCTGTCATCGCTGGGTCAGGCCCAGTGAATCTAAGTATACGAACATCGTCGCCAATCTGACCATTCATGGTTAATGCAACCTGCATCCTAGCAGTTTACCTCCTCGTCCTCCTGGCATCACGGCCACAAAATTCGTCATCAGCATCATCAGCATCCTCCAACATGAAGCAGCCCAAATTGTCAACTCGTGTACCCACCACTGGGATAATCCATTGTCTGAAGACCTCTTTGATGACAAATGCGGTTTGGGGTCAAAAGGGCATGTTAAAAGATCAAAGTATGATTTAGTCTGCTCTGACGCCCAGTTACTGATGCCATCAGAGAGGTTGGGAAGGAAGCCGTCAATTCGAGGCAAAAAAAAATCCCGGCGGAATCGCAACCCCTTGCAGTGCCCCTTGCTTGTAGCCCGCAGCTTTTCTGGATGCAGAAAGTCAGGACGAGCAAGTCACGCTGTGTTTTGATGATGATGATGATGACGACATTGCGGTCTATCCTGGCTTTTCCACAGAACTTTACTTGCGAGCTGCTTCATCAGTGGGACGAGAGGAAGACGATTGGGGTAGAGTCAATACGGGCCCCCGCCACAAAAAGGGAGAGGCGGTCGCAGAAGTCCGCTGAATGAATTCGCCAGGCCACGGTCGCCGCAAACCCCGCTCCCTCGCTTAATCCGCCGTCAAAAAGGTCCCAGGACCTCACAGCCTGGCCCTTCTTTGAGCAATCCTCTGATTCACCCAGCGATGTCATTTGCGCCTTCCGTCAACGCATATGTAAGGGCAAGAACCTTAAGTGGTTAACCACCACCAACATGTCCTAGTCACATGCAATGCGAATGCGTGTTGAAATGAGGGAACACTCGGCCGAAAAAGGCCAGACTGACGCCGGCCTCCAACCACTGTCTAACACAAACCCTGCACCCCGCCTCCTCCTCCCTCCTCCTCCGCCATCCACCAAGCGTTCCACACTGCCAAGTCTCCAGAGTCAAGATCAGGGATCGCCTCCCTCAGCCCTGCCACCGTCGCCCGAGTACCACCAGCACCACCAGAGACCCATACTACCCCTTCTCCTTTACCATCCATTTTGACGACCTGCACTGCCGTACAGCGGCCAGTCTAAGCAGCCAGCCTTCTGTCTTCGCAGGTTGGGGGAGCAGAAAAAAACACTTTAACCCAAACCATCCAAAGCCAAAAGCCTGAATGTCGCATTGCCAGCTTTTGTCTTGGAAATGTTGCCTTTTCCGTCTGGTTGGACACAGATGGGTTTTTCGCCACATCATGCTTCTCGCCTGTCCCCCATACCAAGATGCCGAGCAGACATTTCTTTGCCAGAAAAGCCGTCCCCTGCCCTGTGCCAGCCACGTGCATCTAAAATAAATCAAGCCCGGCCGTTGTGCTGCATCTGTGTCCCGTAAAAAGGTCCATCTCACCACCGACACATGGACTAGTAAGCACGGCTAAGACTGCTATATCTCTGTGACAGCTCACTGGGTGAGCTGGGTGATGTCCTCTGGGGTGACGTGGCTCTCAGGCTCGGTCGCACGCTCTTCCAAAACCGCAGGGATTTTGCAGGGCTCTTTCTTCTTACCCCAAGTGTCCTCTGGTGGCACACGTGCCCTGAGACACCAGGCCGTGTGAAATTAATAATCTGCGTGGAGCCCGTCCACACACAGGACCAGAGACTGTGGACGGCTCTAAGCAACGAGACCAACGCTGGCTGGTGACAAGAAACCTTGTGCCAGAAGGTGGTGTGCCGATAACGAGCGACATTCTGCCCGGCCGCCCTTAAGATCGGTAGGACTGGAGCACATCCCATGCCTGGCACATGTCAATGAACCTTGTCGTCCTCAGAAATTTCTAATGACTACTCGGTCTTGACTGCCTTCTGAAGAAGGCTCGAGGTCTGAGTCGCACTTCGCCGTTCGCAGTACCTGTTTTCGTCCCGCCTGCCTGCTTGCAGGCGTCAGCTCGGCCTCCACCTTTCAACCATCTCATTGTTGACGTGGCAACACGCTGGAATATCCACCCTCCAACAATTGCCTCCAGGCGATTTTTGTGCAGCAGCGCATGCAATACGCATACGAAGTGACACATGGCCTGACAAGCAGCGGTACGCACCTCGGTGTTGAACCACGAGAGTGGAGGGCAAGTGAAAGACCTCAGCACCATCCCTTGCCAGTTTTGAAGAAGCCACCAAAATGTTCAGTGGCGGACAATGCCCTTGTCAGCAAGATCATTGTGGTGATCTAGTTCTGGAACGATCGTTGACACTCTGAAACAACAGGTCCCAGCCAGCGACGGAGGAGGAGACGGACACAGATGCGGAACGGAACCTTTCTCTCACGCAAATCCACAAGGCCCAACAGTTTTCACAATGTCATCGTCTTCATTAAGGCTATGGTTCAGGTGTCCAGAGCTAGTGCAAGTGGCGCATCAGCTCTCAGGTGCATCATCTCAGCAAGTCAGGGGCTGTGATGAAGCTGTCGGAGCAGGGGAGAGGAGCGAGGTTGAGGAGGAGGTGATTCCTAGACACTAATGTACCACGACGTCCCTTCACCTGGAATAGAGGTTGGCTGCGAATTTGAGGCGGAGGAGGAAGATGAGGAAGATTCAATTTGCTAGTGCCCTCCTCGACCCAGAGGCCTTGGGAAATCAAGGCTCCATCTCTCACATGAGTGCTTGATCTCCATTTCCTCCAACATGATCTCGCATTTTAAGCCAGCAAAATGAACAACAGTTAGCTGGGTGGCCACCCTCCTGGATCCCCGTACAAAAAAACAAAAATCAGCGACTTTTTCCTTCCACTCCACCCAAAAAAAAAAAAGAGAGTAAAATGCAGGAAATGGAGACCTTGCTGATTGATCCAACTGGAGACTTTTGTTGCGTCTGCTTCACGTTCCCCAAATGTCACGGTGACAACATCCAGTGACGTGACAGCAGTAAGTGCCAAGTAGGCATACAGCGGCAGCAGCAGGCAAGGTTGGCACGACAAGCCCTAATGGGTGACCCTCTGGCAATCTTTGTTTACCACCTCACCAACGCATGCAATGCAGGGCACACATCCAACAACACAGAAGATAGCTTAAGATCATGGTGCACGAACTATCTGCGTCTCAACAATACCGATGGTTTTTTGCATGTGTTCCGGACCCAGATGAGACTTCTGGTATTCCAAAATGGACGAATGGCCCCGAGCTGGCTCATACGCATAGAGGTGTTGTCCGCCCCAGCAGCCAAGTCATATCTGAGCGGACCTTCAGCACAGGCTGGAGAGTCTTACAGACAAACGCATCCGCTTTCCACAATAATGTGGATCGTTTGACTTTCCATCAAGAATAATCAGGCATGGATCTCTGATGATGTTGTGGCCCAATCAGCCGAGAGTCACCGATTAGTTGCCGTCTACTTCAAATCTCCTTTTCAAAACAGAAAATGATCTTTTTGAAAACTTTTTTTTAAAATGATCATTTCTTACAGCAATTTTTTATTCTCTTTTCCCACCAGTTCATTTTGCTGGTTTTGCTGTGAGGAGACTGTAAAAGACAGCAAAGGTTTCATGACAACACCGTATTCCATTTACTCACTTTATCTTAAGAAGTTTTCGCATTGTCAATATTATTGAGGTCGATGTTGCTGGAGATACAGCTATAATTATGGTCCCTTTGAACAGAAAAGTGGCTTCTAAGTGGCGCATTTCTCCCTCACAATTTTTAATAGTGGCTTGAGAAGTCAATATTTATAAATTTTTTGGGGTCATGTAGCTGTGAGATCCAGCAATTAATCTGTTCCTTTGGAACGACATTTGGCCTTCTAAAGTGGCATTTTCCCTCACATTTTTAACAGTGCTGAGAAGTCATTTTTTATAATTTTTTGGGTCATCTGGCTGTTGAAATGCACAATACTAACAGGTACTGATTATTAAAAATTTTTGTTTTCTAACAGACATTTGTTATCACAATTGACCAAAGTGGCTCAAGGGTCATGCTTGAATTTTTGGGGGGCAATTTTGCTTTGAAATGCAGCAATACAACAGGTCCTATTCGAAAAAAATGTTGTTTCTAATAGACATTTGTTCTTCACAATTGTCAAAAGTGCTCATGGGTCATGCTTTGAATTTTTGGTGGCATTTTGCTGTGACATGCAGCTATACTAGAGGCCTATTTCTAATAAAATGTTGTTTCTAACAGACATTTTTTTTCACATTTGTCCCAAAGTGGCTCAAGGGTCAGGCTTTGAATTTTTGGGGCATTTTGCTGGACAAGCACTATACTACAAGGTCCCTAATACTAAAAAAATGTTGTTTCTAACAGACATTGTTTCTTCACAATGTCCAAAGTGCTCAAGGTCATGCTTTGAAATTTTTTGCGGGCATTTTTTCTGTGACATGCAGCTACAACTACCTAGAGGTCCTATTCTAAAAAATGTTGTTTCTAACAACATTTGTTCTTCACAGTTGTCCAAATTGGCTCAAGAGGGTCATGCCTTTGAATTTTTGGTGCATTTTGCTGGTGTACATGCAGCTATATTACAGGTCCTATTTCTAAAAAATGTTGTTTCTAACAGACATTGTGTTCTTCACAATTTGTGTCAAGAGTGGCTCAAGGGGTGATGGTGCTGTCAGAAACTGGAATCTGGCAGGACACTGTTAATGGACACCATATTGCAAAATGACTTATTTTTATGCAAATCTTTAACATAGCTATCAACCTGTATTGAGCATCCCATTTAATACAATGAAAAAAAGAGAAAACAAAGACCATGGTGGATTCCATCCTATTTTAAAAATATGTTTTCTAGAATAAAGTACTAAAAAACTTGCATGTACAAAATTAGCTGTTTAAAAAAATTCCTCTGAATTGTACAAGGGAGGTACCAGGAAAACTTGACCATACAAGTATGTTATTCAGAGACATGGAGTATGGAGCAACGGACATAGAACAAAGTAGCATAGACCATTCTCCTCCAGCATTGAGTAAAATAGAAAAGATATGTCAAGATAAAGGGCACCTTGTGTAACAGAGGCATAACCACCAGTATTTCCAAGTGAAGCACAATTTGGTCCACACTCATACGGAGGGACAAGCGTCTAACCGGACAGGTTATTGACTGTGTACTGGAGGAAGGCTGGAGTTTCTCACACTTCTCGTCCGCACTCTGCTTCAGCACGACAGTTTTCGAGTTGCTGCTCATCATGCATTTTAACCTGCGTGTTTAATAGATACGGACGCCAGCCTGAGCTCTCACCGCACCCACTGAAAGCGCCGGCCCTGGTCTTGCTGTGGCCCAGGACAGGTAAGTCAATGTCCATGAAACTAAAATGGATGTATTGAAAGACTCCTTTTTTATCCGGCACATTTTAAATGTGGGGGGTCATGCAGGCTTGGCATCATGCTTGGCCCAGGACAGTGATGACTTCGATGACCCAGTTCAAGTAAGATTGATGGTATCAAAACCTACGCCTTCTGGCCACTTTTCAATTTGTGGTGATGCAGGTTTAAGGTTCAGCCTGTGGTACAAGACCGGGATAGTGAATGGTCTGTGACTTTTTTTCTGTGACTTTTTTAGATAACCCTAAGTTGTATTTGCCTAAGATTGTAAGCACTTATCCATTTGACGTTGATGAGGATTGTTAATTTCAGCTTCTCCACTTGTTGGGTGTAAATAATGAAGGTGTTGTTGCCTCCCAATAGACTAATGGTATCGTCTCATAATCGATGCTCACTAATTTAAAAATACCTAATCGATAGCGGCCGACTATCGACTATCGCTTCGATCTCAGATAGCCAACGCAATCGCTCAACACTAATTGTAAAGCTCTTGTGAGCAGACCCTCACACATCTCGTGTCTGAATTTGTACGTAGCTTTTTTTTAATAATGTAATGTCTGGTTTATCTGTGCTGTCAGCTTGCACAGCTCTGGGATCACAGCTAGGGATGAGCGATATTATCAGCAAAAATTGAAATCGGAACGGTTTTTTTTTTAGCTTATCGAAAATTTCCGGATCACATCAGACACGATAGTTTAGGTGCAATCTTAAACAGATAATCTTATTACTAACCAATTTCAGCATTTCCTGTCATTTTATGCGGCCAGACAATCAGCTCCAGGATATGAGGGGGGGTGAGGAGAAATGTACGACATCCATGATGGGCGTGTATGGATCTCATTGGCTGCAAAAAGTCACTGACCGTCATTTTAATCTATAGCAACTGCATTTCCTGTTCAGCTCATTTTCTGGTCTATTCCACTTCACGGCAGGGACGGGTCTGCGTTTACAACCCAAATAGCCGTTTCTAACTTTTTTCTGAGGAGATTGTCTCATCTAATACCAAGAATACCATCCACCCGCGGCTAGCTATAGCATAGAATAGAGTTAGATTAAGGAGAATTCACTCTTATTTAGTTAGAGAAGTTTAAGATATCTTCTAGTGTGATCCCAGCCGTGGGGCTGCGGGGAGAGGGGGGACGGCAGGAGGAGAGGCTTGTGGAAGGAAGGAGATATTGTGGCAGCTCAGTGTGATTCTGTTGACCTTGAATGAAAAACAGCCATTTTTTTTTACCACTTTTTGATTTAAAGAACAAGCTGCGGTCCAGACAGGCATAGTCAATGTCCATTCAACTAAAAGTGTTGGTTTCAAAGTACTATTTCCTTCCGGCAACTTTTTTAAATCTGTTGGTCATTGCAAGGTTGAGGGTCATGCGGTGGTACAGGACAGGATAGTACAGATATCCAGTTCAACTAAAATGATGGTTCAATAAACTGCCGTCTGGCATCTTTTTATTTGTGGGTCCATCAGGTTTTAGGGTCATGCTGTGGTTACATGACAGGATAGTGAACAGTCATGACTTTTTCTGTGACCTTGTTGCCTAAATTGTCTTGCCTAAGATGTAGCATGAATCCAGTTTCCTGTTGTGATGTTAATTCCAGCTTCTCCAACCCCTCGTTGGGTGTAAGAATGAAACTGTTTCTTCTTCCCATAGACTTTAATGGTCATCGGCGATTATCTTTAACGGCTATTGGATATCGGCATGATAATTGCAGATATCGTCATTGAATCCGATAACGATAGTTGACACAATCGCTCATCATAACCCCCCCCCCCACCCAAAGCAAAACAGCTCTTCAGACATGAGACAAGGCAAGGTATCAGGTGTACAAACAGTCCCTTGTCCATGGGTTTATATGTACAAAACGATACAATACGTATGGCGATATGCACACCAAACAGAAAACACAAAACCAAAACCCTGCTCGTCTGAGCATTTACTAACAATGGTGTAGTTTCCTCACTAGCACCTAGTAGATCCGCTATTGGCTTCCACCAGTGTGTACACCTCCAGCCCAGAAGGTAGACTGGAGATACAGCCCACGTCCAGTCAGCTACCTGCTGACCTTATATGCAGCAGGGAAATCCTGGAGTGGACAATGGGGAGTAAGCACTTTCCTTCCACCCACCCAAATAGAGAGTAAAATGCAGGAAATGGAGACCTTGCTGATTGATCAACTGGAGACATTTGTTGCGTCTGCTTCACGTTCCCCAAATGTCACGGTGGAACAGACATCAGTGACGAGACAGCAGTAGAGTGCCCAAGTAGGCATAGCGGCAGCAGCGCAAGGTGAGAAGCCCATAATGTGTGACCTCTGGCAATCTTTGTTTACCCACCTCAACAACGCATGCAATGCATGGCCACACAATCAACACACAGATGATCAGCTTTAAGAATCATGGTGCACGACTATCTGCGTCCAACAACCGATGTTTTTTGCATGTGTTCCGACCCAATGACTTCTGGTATCCAAAATGGACGAATGGCCCGACTGGCTCATCACACGCCATAGAGGATGTTGTCCTGCCCAGCAACAGCGTCATATCTGGAGCTAGAACTTCAGCACAGCGGAGGAGTCATTACAGACAAAAGCGCATCCGGCTTTCCACCGATAAAATGTGGATCGGTGAAACTTTCATCAAGATGATCAGGCATGGATCTCTGATGATGTTTTGTTGCCACCAAACTTGCCGAGGTCACCTATTAAGTTTGCCGGTCTACTTCACTTCCTTTTCAAACAGAATGAGCCTTCCTTGAAAAACTTTTTTTTAAAATGATCATTTCTTACTGCAATTTTATTCGGGGGGGGGGGGGGGTGGGGGGGGGGGGGGGGGGGGGGGGGGGGTCTCATTATTCCCACAGTTCATTGCTGGGTTTGCTGTGATGAGACTGGAAAAGACAGCAAGGTTTCTTGACAACTCCGTATTCCATTTACTTCACTTTATCTTAAGAAGTTTTCAGCATTGTCAATAGTTTTTTGATTTCATGTTGCTCGTGGAGATACAGCGTATAATTATGGTCTTTGGAACAGAAATGTGGCTCTAAGTGGCATTTCCCCTCACAATTTTTAAATAGTGGCTGAGTCGTCCATATTTATAAGACTATTATCTTTGGGTCATGTAGCTTTGAGATACAGCAATAAGCATGGTCCTTGGAACAGAAATGTGCTTCTAAGTGGCATTTCTCCCTCACAATTTTTAACCGTGGCTGAGAAGTCATTTTTATAATTTTTTGGGTCATGTGCTGTGAAACAGCAATACTCATGTCCTTTGAACAGAAATGTGGCTTCTAAGTGGCATTTCTCACCTCACTAATTTTTAACAGTGGCTGAGAAGTCATTTTTATAATTTTTTGGGTCATGCTGCTTTGAAATCAAGCCAATACTAACAGGTACTATTATAAAAAATCATTTGTTTCTAACAGACATTTGTTTCTTCACAATTGACCCAAAGTGGCTCAAAGGGTCATGCTTTGTAATTTTTTTGGGGCATTTTTGCTTTGACATGCAGCTTATACTAGAGGTCCATTCTATAAAATGTTGTTTCAACAGACATTTGTTTTTTCACAATTGTCAAAGTGGCTCAAAGGCTGCATTGAATTTTTGGGCATTTTGCTGTGACATGCAGCTATACTACAGGTCCTATCTAAAAAAAAATGTTGTTTCTAACAGACATTTGTTCTCACAATTGTCCAAAGTTGGCTCAAGGTCATGCTTTGATTTTGGGCATTTTCTGTGACATTCGCAGCTATACTAAGGTCCTATTCTAAAAATCGTTGTTTTCTAACAGACAATTGTTTCTTCACAGTTGTTTCCAACAGTGGCTCAAGGGTCATGCTTTGAATTTTTGGGGCAATTTGCTGTGACATGCAGCTATATACAGGTCCTATTCTAAAAAATGGTTTTCTAACAGAAACCAATTTTTTTATTTTTTTTTTTTTGGGGGGGGGTTTTTTTCTTCACAATTGTCAATAGTGGCTTTCCATTCAAGGGTGATGGTGATGTCAGAAACAGGGAATAGGCAGACACTGTTAATTGGACATATTCAATTGCAAAATGACTTGTTTTTGCAACAGTCTTTAACATAGCTATCAATCCCTATATTGATACAAACCCATTTATACAATGAAAAGAAATGAGAAACAAAGACATGTGGGATTCCATCCTATTTAAAATGAGTGTTTTCTAGAATTAGAAGTACTAAAACACTTGCATGTACAAAATAGCTGTTAAAAAATTCCTCTGAATTTTACAAGGGAGGAACAGAAAACTTGACCAGATGTAGGTTATTCAGCAGTACATGGAGTATGTGAGCACGGACAGAGAGCAAAGCAGAGACCCATTTCCTCCAGCACGTTGTAGTAAAATGAGAAAAGAATGCAAGATAAAGGGTACCTGGGTGTAACAGCAGCGTTAACCACTAGAGCTTTCCAAGTTAAGCTCATTGGTCCACACTCCATACGGAGGGACAAGCGCTACCCAGTATTGACTTGTACTGAGAAGGCCTGGAGTACCTCACACTTCCCGTTCCTTCCGCACATCTGCTTCAGCACGACAGTTTTCGTTGCTCGCGTCATCAGGAGCATTTTAACCTGCGTGTTTTAATAGATGACGGACGCCAGCCTGTCCTCACCGCACCCACTGTAACTCCTGCCCTGGGTCATGCTGTGCCAGGACAGTTATAGTCAATGTCCAGTGAAACTAAATGGGGGTTGAAATTCTCCTTTTTTCCGGCACTTTTTTAAATGTGGGGGTCATGCAGGTTGGGGCTCATGCTGTTGGCCCAGGACAGGTATAGTCAATGTCCAGTGAAACTAAAATGCTGTTGAAAGACTCCTTTTTCCGGCAACTTTTTAAATGTGGGGGTCATGCAGGTTTGGGGCTCATGCCCTGTGGCCCGAGGACACAGGGATATTCATTGTCCAGTTCAAGTAAGATGAGGTTCAAATCATACTGCCTTCTGGCACTTTTCATTTGCGGGTGATGCAGGTTTAAGGGTCAGGCTGTGGTACAAGACAGGGATAGTGAATGGTCTGTGATTTTTTTTCTGTGATTTTTATAACCTAAGTGTGTTCCCTAAGATGTAGCACGAAATCCATTTGACTGTTGGGGATGTTAATTTCAGCTTCTCCAGCCTTGTTTGGGTGAAATAATGAAGGTGTTTTTGCTCTCCCATAGACTTTAATGGTCATCGCTCATAATCGATGCTCACTATCGAAAAACCTTATCGATAGCGGCCGACTATCGACTATCGCTCGATCTCGATAGCCATCGCAATCGCTCAACACTAATTGTAAGCTCTTGCGAGCAGGACCCTCACACCTCGTGTCTGATTTGTACGTAGCTTTTTTTAATAATGTAATGTCTGGTTTATCTGTGCTGTCAGCTTGCACAGCTCTGGGATCACAGCTAGGGATGAGCGATATTATCAGCAAAAATTGAAATCGGAACGGTTTTTAGGCTTATCGGAAATTTCCGATCACACGATAGTTTAGGTGACAATCTTACAGATAATCTATTACTAACCATTTTCAGCATTTCCTGTCATTTTGGCGGCCAGACAATCAGCTCCGAGGATAGAGGGGGGTGAGGAGGATGTACGACATCATGAGTGGGCGGTGTATGGATCTCATTGGCTGCAAAAGTCACGTGACCTCATTTTATCTATGCAACTGCATTTCCTGTTCAGCTCATTTTCTGTCTATGCCACTTCACGGCAGGACGTGTCTGCGTTTAAACCAATAGCCGTTCTAACTTTTCTGAGAGATTGTCTCTTCTAATACAAGAATACCATCCACCTAGCTATAGCTTAGAATAGAGTTAGATTAGAGAATTTCACTTCTTATTTAGTTAGAGAAAGTTTTAAAGATATCTTCTAGTGTGTCCAGCCATGGGGCTGCGGGGAGGGGGGGGACGGCAGGAGGAGAGGCTTTTGAAAGGAAGGGAGATATTGTGCAGCTCAGTGTGTTCTGTGACCTTGAATTGAAAAAGCATTTTTTTTACCACTTTTTTGATTTAAGGATCATGCTGCGGTCCAGGACAGGCATAGTCAATGTCCAGTTCAACTAAAATGGTGGTTCAAAGACTATTTTCTTCCGGCACTTTTTAATCTGTGGGTCATGCAGGTTTGAGGGTCATGCGGTGGTACAGGACAGGGATAGTCAATGTCCAGTTCAACTAAAATGATGGTTCAAATAATACGCCTTCTGGCACTTTTTAGTTTGGGGGGTCATCATTTAAAAAGGGTCATGCGTGGTACAGGACGGGGATTGTGAACACGTGACTTTTTTCTGTGACTCTTGTTCCCTAATTGTCTTCCTAAGATGTAGCATGTTTTCCAGTTTTTTTGGATTTAATTCCACTTTCCTCCCCTGTTTGGGTGAAAAAATGAACGTTCTTCTCCCATAGATTTTTGGCCCTTTTTTGGTTTTTTCCATGGGTTTAGGGAAAAAACAAGGAAAAAAGAACAAAACTTTTTAAAATGGGGGGAAATCAGCCCCCGGGGGGAAAAAAACAGAAAAAACAAAACCAAACCCAAAAAACCCTCGTCTGAGCTTTTACTAACAATGGGTATTTCCTCACTACACCTAGTAATCCGCTTTTTGGGTTTCCACCATGTGTACCCTCCAGCCCAAAGGTAACGGAATACAGCCCAGCCCAGTCAGTACCTGCGACCTTAATGCAGCGGGGGAAACCCTGGAGTGGGGAAAATTGGGGAGAAGCACCCACCCTGCTCTATATTTTACCCCAAATGAAAGGCCCAACCCCAGGAAATGGCTGAAAGGGCCCACTAACATCAACTAAAATGATGTTGACAGTCTGTACGCCGACTCCTATCTAATCGGCCTTTCCCTCCACCAAGGCTCATTCCCTTAGGGGCATGGTCTTGCTTTCCCCCAAACATATGCCCAAACCCTGGCTGGGATAACACCCATTGCAGTTTTTCCTGCTAGGGCCTTAATGCAAACCCCTCTATTTGAAAAAGTGCTGGGAAATATGTTGGCGCTATATAAATAAACTTATTACTATGTAGGATCTTAGCCCTCAGCCATTTTCTTTCATGGCCTGACATTACCTTGCAGACTGCTTTCCCACTTCATTATTTTTGGGCATTTTCCCCCTGTAAGTCCCGAGAATGGTGTGAAGCTTTTCAAAGAGCAGTGCTTGCACTGCAGTAACTAAAGCACAGCTTGTATAAAGACCAAACCCCGCCCCCTTGCATATTAAGCAGGCAAAAATGTTCTACAACCTCTACAGGCTCTCTGCAGCGGGAAATAGCTGTATTTAAACCCCGCTTTTCGCCACAATAAATTGGGGGTCGAAAATTATTTTGCCAAAAAAAATTCTGCGAATCGAATTTTTGAGAATTGGGCCATTCTAGGGAGAAACAATTTAGCGCAAAAATATGTAAAAAAACGGGATTTTTTAGTGCCAAATCCTTTAAAAAATTTATTTTAGCTTCAAAGTGGGGAAAACGTTATTACCCCCAAAATCGGGGGGAAACGGATGCTGGCGTAAAAAATTGAATAAAAAAGTTTTCAGCACCAACAAAATCCATAAAAAAAAATATTCTAGCACCAAACCGTTTAAAAACTTTTTTTTTTGGTAGAAGGACAAAACGTTTTAACCCAAAATTAAAAAGAAACAGAGATTACGACAAAACCCCGAAGAAACAGAGTGCCCCAAAAATCCATAAAACATTATTTTTAAATTTGAAAACAAATTTTTATTACCAAAAATATGAAAAGAAACAAATTTTGGGCCCCAAAAATCCTCAGAGAAACGGTGGAGGTCCCAAAATTCGAAAAAAAAAAAAAGGAAAATTCTGCCCCAAAATTTTAAAAAAAAAACATATTTTTAGCTTCAGGAGTGAAGAACATTATGGGCCCCAAAAATATTAAAGAAAGGATTTTTTACAAAAATCCATAAAAGGAGGTTTTGTGAATAGGGAAAATGTTTTTTTGTGGGAAACCCCTGCATTATAGCATCATGTTATGAGGGCCACAGTGGATCCTGTCCAAAAAAAAATTTCCCACTGAGGTGTCACTTAGATAGGCCAGATGTCACTAGTAACCCTTCGGGTCCCAAAAATAGAAAATGTACTGACCCAAAGGGACACGAGATGGTCATGAGGATAGAGGACTTGTGTTGAAGAGAGGTTTTGGTTTCATCACATTCTGCAGACAATGGTCACAATGCCAAGGTAGTTTTGGGGGGAAAAAAAGGAACAAGGTTAAAAAGTGCATATATTTGGTTTTTCAGATAACCCTCTAAAATTGGGATCTTGCTGAAGGAAAAATGAAAAATTTGTTGCAAGCTAAGGGAAGTGCCCCTATGGGAAGTGGCAAAAACCGTATTTTTCCCATTGGGGGAGAAGTGCATGGCTGAGCCCAACCGAGCTTACATATAAATGTTGTCTCCCCCCCGAAGATGGGGGGGAGATTTTGCCCCTGTGTAGGAGCTTTGACCCTGGAGGAAGGGGGGGGGGGATATGTGGCAGAGCGGTAGTCGCATGTTTATGCCACTAGAGGTTGTCAGCCAAAGGCCAAAACAACAGCCCCCAAAGGGGTACCTGGCCTTGGGGGAAAAAGGCCAGCCATATGTTTTTGTCAGCCACCTAAGTGGTTGGAAAACTGTGTTTTTGTTAGTTTGGTTTTTTGGGTTTTTTCCGGGTCGGCTCTTATTGGGAGTTCTTATTTATTTAAAATGCAAATATCTCGATTTAGTTGGCAGAAATTTCTAGATAGAGGATGCCTCAGACATGCCTATTATATAAATGTTCTCTTAAACGAATATGTAGTGAACGTTTCGTCCTACCTATACATTTTATCACATGGGTATAATATCACATATATTACATTTTTAGTTTGACATGTAATATGATTTTTAATTTCAAATAATTGTGAAACGGTTCCATTACTAAACTTCAAGATTTTATTTTCTTTTAATATACAAGGGGCAACGCATAACAATGTCCCAGAAAAAACCAGGCCTTTTTATGTAATTATTTTTTCCAGGGGGTTTAATACCCAAAAATACATTATCAACTATATTTTTGACTGTATTTTTAACCATATTTTTAACCATGCGTGCTATTAAGTTGCCTAAATTCATTGCTTTTTAAAAAAAACTTTTTGGGGATTTTTTGAAAAAAATTCCCAAATACCCATTTTGGGGTTTAAAAAAGGGACCCAAGGGGGTTTAAAAATTTTTATATTTTTAAAATAGTTTGTATGATCATGATACTGAAGGAGTTTAGCTATTTGTTCTATTTTATTTTTCTCTTCAATAATAATTTTATGTTCATTTTTGCTTTTATTTTTATTTAAAAGTGTTTCTTGAGGATTCTTCTTTTTTGCTTCCCTAGTTGATTCTATATCCTCTTTATAATATCTGCTTCTTCCTCATAATCTTTTGTTTTTGTATAATTTTGTTTGATCCTCAAAAATTGGCTCTTTGATATGTTTGAGAGCCATTTAAGTAAATGGCAGCTATCATATGGTATGTAACTGTTAGTATCCGTCTTTTTCTGATAACTCTTAGTTTGTATTTGATCAACAAAAATAGTAATATCTAGTGTTGAGCGATTGCGTTGGGTATCGAACGAGCGTGTCATTTGTGGCCGCATCGATAAGTTTTTCGATAGTAGCCGATTAGAGCGATGACCATTAAAGTTATGGGGGAGCAACAACACTTCATTAAAACAAACCCAAAAAAGGCTGGGAATGAAATTAACATCCACAAATCAAAAGGTACGTCTACATCTTAGGGAACACCTTTGGTTATAAAAGTCCAGAAAAAAAGTCAAGACCATTTTCTATCCCTGTCTTGTACCACAGCCGACCCTTAAAATGCATTACCCACAAATTAAAATATGCCAGAAGGCATTGATTTGAACCATCATGTTATTGAATGGACTTGAATATCCCGTCCTGGGAAAGCGCATGACCCCCAAAACCCGCATGACCCCCCATTTAAAAAGTGCCGGAAAAAAAAAGGAGTCTTTCCAAAACCACCATTTTAGTTTTTAAAAAACATTGAAAAATACCCCGTCCGGGCCACAGCATGACCCCCAAACCTGCATACCCCCGATTAAAAAGTGCCCGGGAAAAAAAAGGGCTTAACCACCCTTTTAGTTTCACTGGACATTGACTTTAAACCCGTCCGGGGCCACAGCAGAGCCCCCAAAACCCGCAGACCCCCCCTTTAAAAAGTGGCGGAAAAAGGAGTCTTAAACCACCATTTTTTTTCAAATGACATTTACTATACCTGGGCCGGGCCACAGCATACCCCAAACCTGCATACCCCCCATTTAAAAGTGCCGGAAAAAGGAGTCTTTCAACCATCATTTTTGTTGAACGGGAAATTTACTATACCTGTCCTGGCCACCCCAAACCCAAACCTGCATGACCCCCCCATTTAAAAAGTGGAAAAAGGAGTCTTTCAACCACCGTTTTAGTTGAAAAGGACATTGACTATACCCGTCCCGGGGCCACAGCATGGCCCCCCAAAACCCGCATGACCCCCACATTTTAAAAAAGTGCCCGGAAAAAAAAGGGCTTTCAACCACCCTTTTAGTTTCACGGACTTTTACCCATACCTGTCCTGGACCGCTATGACATTAAACCGTCTACCCCCAAATTAAAAATGCCAGGAAAAGGGGTCTGTTATGTTTGTATCTGTTATTTTTTGATAAATACACGGTATTTTTTGCATTTCAATTCACCGTGGGGGAAAATTTGAATTTCTGTTTTAAGATTTATAGTGCGCGTCAATGAACAGTCGGGGGGGCAAAAGTCAAAAAAAAACGTAAATGTTATGTTTTGATATAATAAAAATATTTTTTGCACTTTTAATTCACCCGGGTGAATTAGAATTGCGTTTTAAGATTTACGTAATGCTGCGTAATGAAAATGCTGGGTGCGCAAAAATCAAAAAACACGTAACTGTTATTTTTGATATATTAAACGGTATTTTTTGCACCTTTCAATTTACCTGTGGTGAATATAGAAAATTGCTGTTTAAATTTAGAGAGCTGCCTCAAGAACTGCTGGGTGCGCAAAGTAAAAAAAAAACGAACTTTTTGTTTTTGATATAATAAAAGGTATTTTTTGCAAAATTTCAATTCACCTTTGAATATAGAATTGCTGTTTTTTAAATTTAGTAAGCGCGTCAATGAACTGCTGGGTGGCAAAAGTCAAAAAACAGTAATGTTATTTTTGATAAATAAACGGTTTTTTTTGAACCTTTTAATTCACCTGTGGGGAATATAAATTGTGTTTTAAGATTTACTAGATGCCCGCGTCAATGAAAAGTCTGGGGCGCAAAAAGTCAAAAACCACTTACTGTTTTTTTGTTTCAAAACACGTATTTTTTGGAACAAACAAACCTGGCTACTACAAGATGGGGGATTGTAATTTAAAATGCAAGGGGGATATATCAACAGCACAGGGTAAAAGGGGGAAAATGAACCCTTTCTGAAATGTATACTGATAATAAAATGGAGTTTTGCAGCTAAAAAAGAACCCCCGCGTTTCTAGAAATGATGTTTATCCCCAAAATAAGTTCAGGCTGCCCAAAATCCAGGAAAAATTTTTAATAGCAAACTGTTTTAAAAAAGATATTTTCCACTACAATGTTAACTAATCTTTGGTGAAATTTATCCCGTGTTCTTTATAATAGAGCTTGTCTGGTACCCCCCAGGGGCCCCCCCCTTTCCCCCCCCCCGCCCCGGTGAAAATTTACAGCGGGAGATCTGCTTTAAAATTTTTAGCTAAATACATAAAAAGTTCAAATCTCTAATCTAACTAAATGGGGGGGTCACAGTAAAAAGAGGTTTCTTGTGCGAAAAACTAATTTCTAGCTGTTTGGCCAGGCGACCCAGGGGCCTATCCCAAGGACGGAGAACAAAATGAGGCGAAACAAAACGCTGTTTTGTAAAAGAGGGATGTGATTTTTTTAGCCAATCGCAACCATACACATCCCAGTCATGACGTCGCACACACATCTCACCCTGCTCTATTCTGTAATCTGATTTGCTGGCCGCCAAAATTACAGGAAGCGTCGAAAAAGGCGCGATCTTAATAGATGATGCACAGATTTTAACCTTAATTATCGCATGATCTGGAAATTTCGATCACCATAAAAACCTTGCCGATTTCAACTTTGTCGATAAAAATCGCTCAACACTAGTAATATCCAAAAAGTTTACTGCCATTTTGCTAATTTCATAATTATATATAAGAAATAAGTCATTTTAATTAGTTTCCCTTAAAAATGTATTTAATGAATCCAAAAATCCTTGCCATATTAATAACACATCATATATGAACCTTTTCCAGAATATTACCTGTTCTCTTTATTTACCTTCTGGATAGATCATAGACTCCTCCCAGCCACCCAAGTAAAGGTTAGCATAACTTGGAGAAAATTTGGTCCCTATGGCTGTTCCCTATGTTTGCAGATATAATTTACCATTATGCTCCAAAATAAAGGTTGCACATTCCAGAATATAATCTATTTGCTGAAATTTATCATTATCTTCTTTTTCCCAAAATTGTTTGATCATTTGTCAACTTTTTTCATGTTGTATAACAGTATATCATGAAGTTATATCTAAGGTAACAAGAAAATAATCATCCTTCCATTTAATTTTGCAAAGTTCTTTAAGAATATAGGTTGCGTCTTTTAAGTATGCAGGTAATTTCTTAAAGGGGTTTTATCGTTACAAAGATCATGTCTCAGATTATGGGGACAGTAAAAATAAGCACTTTTGTAATTGGGTTGCATTACCTCTGTCACTTGGTTTAGAAGATATAAGCATCTCTGTAAATCTGTCTTCTATTTCTGTTGTTGCTGGTCAGAACGCCCCCTGGTCGATTATCACACCCTAGACATGTCCCCTGCACTGTGATTGACTGGCTGACATTTCATTCTGCCTGTTGGGATACGCCCCCAGACCGGAAAAATCCCGGACACGCCCCCTGAACTGTGATTGGCAGCCTGCACACTCTGTGTTTACTCCCCTCTGAGCTGTTAAAATCGATAGTGAAACCAAGGACTGCTGGCTCTATGTACATCTCCCAGCTTTAGGGTCAATGTTCTGGGCAATTACTGGCTGTTTGAGGGGCTTTTGCCAAGAGGTTGTTTCACCTCCTTACAGGTCCAGTCCTTAAGCTGCTACTTGGAAAAGAAGGCTTTCTGTTCCTCAGATCGAATGCAAGCCCCGCCTCCTCATGACGTCATCACCTGTAGTGTATAACATAAGGATTCAACACTGAATCTTTATAAGCTGCTTGTGTGGTGCAGAGCTTAGGTGATTATCCCTGCAAGACAGAGGTTGGGAGTTCAAGCCCCATCAGTAGTTTGATTTTGTTTTTTCTTTAAAATTTGTACACAAAAAGTAAAGATAGGGAAAATATATGTTTAGGACATCTTTTAATTTTTTTCCCATAAAAACACACAAAAGTTTCCCCAAAAATATGTCCAAATTTTTTGAAATTCACAAAAAGGGCATTAAATAACGGATACAATGCTTATACCCGGGGGTTGAAAAATAAAAGGGGGAGCCCTGTATGTGAAATAAAAATTTTCATTTTAGAGATTAACATATATTTTTAGGTCCCCCTAGATATTTTAAAAATTTTGGGGGGGGGAAAAAAAAAATATACCCGTGGGGGACTAAAAACCCCAAACCCCTTTTTTTAAAAAAGCAATAGTCTAACCCTGCACCACCAGCCCCAAGTTGGGTTTACAATTTGACCATTTTTTTTCACTCCCCATTTCTTTGACAGCAAGAAAGGATCTTTACTTTGAAGCTGACATTTGTATTTGAGTAAAGATCTCCGCCTGTTTTCATAAAAATTTGGAATGAACACCACTAAAATAACAGCGCGGGCTTTCGGGTTTGTGTAAACTAAGACAAATAACAGGTGCTTGCGGATTTTGGGGAGCCTTAAAGGCTGCGGGACAAAATAGCCAGGAGGCACAAAGCTTTTTAAAAATTCCAGACAACCTTTTTGAAATCCCCTGCTTTAAACAAAATGATGTGTCAAAAATTTTTCATGAGGGGAGCCCACGCCCCCCTGGGAGGAGAGACATCCGCTGACAGGAGAGAAAAACCCCCCCCTGGATTTAAAAACTCAATCTGAGAAAATTAGTTGAACACACGAGCGGGGCTAAAAACGTTAACACCCCTTTTAAAAACGTGGATTGAAATTGTACATCTACATATGCTGATAAATTTTTAAGAAACACCCTATCCGCCCAAAATTTTAGGGGGCTTCCTGGGGGGAAATTTTAACTTTAAAGATCTTGGGGAGATTATGAACTTGAAATTCCAGGGGTTTTTATTGTAATTTTTAAATTTCAAAATTTTTTTTTTTTTATATTCCTTTTTCCAAAACCATTAAGAGTCAAATTTTTTTAGATCCTGAAGATACAATAGTTAATCAAATGGGAAAAATTTTTTGTAAGTTTGTTTGGGCGGGAAAAAAACTTCATTGCTTTTCCCTTTTAAAATGATGATCTAATATCACTATACCCCCTTTCCCCTTTCCCCCTTTATCGGGCCCGTCATATAGTGAAATTTAATTTTTTTGTTTGTATTTTGTAAATTAAACTTTTCCCTTTCCCTTATTAGTCAAATTACCCTTGCAATATTTTTTTTTGAAATTTTTTAATTTTTTTTTAAGCTTTTTCTCAAATCATTTAATTTAAATGCAATTTTTAAAAGGTTTAAAGAAAAGGGTTCTGAATACTCATTCAAAGGATTGAACTTAGATTTTGGTCTTAAAGTTGTATGTTCATATAATTTCCTTTTTTTTTTAACCCTTCATTTCCCTTTTTTACGAAAACCAAAACAATTTTTCCCCTTTTTATTATTAACCCCTCTTATCACCTTATTTTTCAAAAAGAATTACGCATATATTTTTTCACCCCAATATCGGCGTCAAAACAGTTAAAATTAGATGATGGGTCAAATTTTAAACCTTTTAATAAGAGAGATTTTTCTGCCTCATTCAATATATATGAACTAAGATTGAAAATTTTTTGTTCATTTATAATTTCTCGAGGATATAATTTTGAATTTCTTCTTTTTGACGAGTTTTTTGTCCCCTTTGTCCCCCTTTTCATTTTCCGCCTAATTTGAAAAAATCCTGCTTAACCCTGATCTTTCTTTTCATCATCCTTTCTGTTTTACCACTATGATTGACTTTATTCCATCTTCTTTTGTGCATAATCCTCTCTGTTATCTATTTTATCTTTTGTCTGATTTATTATATCTCTTTTATCTAAATTATTCGTGTTTTCAATATTATCCAGATGAGTTTCTTCTTCTGTTTGTTCTTATCGTAGATAAGTTTATTGAATCGTCAGATATACTTTCCAAACCCTCATATTTATTTTGTGTTTGGATGTCTATTTCATAAATTTCCTCTCTTACTGACAACATTACACAGTTATTCATGTTTTTATAATAGGTATTGATAATTGAAATATCTGAATCGATATTTGTTTACTTTTTCTTGTTTTTTTTGGGGATAAGGGGCGGGTTTAAATTTACTGAATTACTATAGGGGTTTTCCCAAGGGCAAAATTTAAAATTTTATGGTAAAAAGGGGGTTTGGTGGGCTGCCATATATTCTCTAAATTTCAAAGTCTGTAAATTGTTTTAAGTCTTTTTCTCCATCGGGCATTACCATAGTGAAAGGGATATTGTCTCTCTGAAACTTTTTTATCTGTTTATCTATAATTTTAATCAGTGTTTGCTTTATCCATGATTTAATGTTTTTACTTAAAGTTTCTATTCCTTTGTAGCTTTTAAATCTTTTCAATTTTTCAAATAGCTTAAGTAAGTCTTTATTAAAATTAATTAAATTAGCCTTTCTTTTCTCTATTATAAATTGTACTGTTTAAACCTTTAGGTACAATATGATGATCTAAGTATCTCTCCAACGATGCAATTTCCCATAGGTTTCTCACCTCTATAAGTAAAAAATTTTCAAGTTGATGTAGATACTTTTTCCCTACTCCAACTACTCCCTACTCCAATCGTTGTTCTCAATTCCATCTTTGTTCATTTAAGAAAAGGTTTTGAACATTACATATATGACTTTTGCGATCATGCCATAAATCATGAGTCGACATGTTGATATAGGCTATTATAAATACTTTTGCAGAAATTACCAATAGTGTTGAGCGATTTAATAGAGAAAAGATTAAATTGATTCAATTTTTTTACGGTATCCTAGATCTCGATTCGGTCTGATTTTTTTTTTTCTTAAAATTGGATCATAAATCGAGAACTAGACTTGTGATCGTGCTATTTTCACTGCTTTCTGTACTTTTGGCAGCCAGCAAATCAAAGTTACATAGTTAGTACGGTTGAAAGAAGACAAGTGTCCATCAAGTTCAACCAAGGATGGGGAAAATGTGGGTGAGGGAGAGAGACAAGGACTTTAAGCTCAGCCTCACCACTGGTTAATGCCCTGGAACCCACAAGGCAAGAGCCAATATGCTCCAGTGGAGAGCATATCTCTGACCCCAGAGCCTCCACCAGCCACGATCCAGAATTTTACATAGCTACGTACGCATTAATATTCTTTAGTTCCAGGTAGGTATCTAAGCCTTTCTTGAAACTCTCTACAGTTCCTGCTGTGACCAGCTCCTCAGGCAGGCTATTCCACAGATTCACAGTTCTTACAGTGAAGAACGCTCTTCTCCTCTGGAGATTGAATCCTTTTTTCTCTAGTCGAACAGAATGTCCCCTTGTCTTTTGAGGGGGCTTCACTTGAAATAATTTTTCCCCATACTTTTTGTAGGGATCATTTATATATTTATATAAATTAATCATGTCCCCCCGAAGCCTTCTTTTCTCTAGACTTAATAAGTTCAATTCTACTAACCTCTCCTCATAACTAAGTTGCTCCATTCCCCTTAGAAGTTTGGTTGCTCGTTTTTGTACTCTCTCTAGCTCCATTACATCTCTTCTATAAACTGGGGCCCAGAACTGAACAGCATATTCTAAGTGCGGACGCACCAATGCTTTGTACAGCGGTAGAATTACATCCTTGTCCCGCGAGTCCATGCCTCTTTTAATACACGCCAATATCTTACTTGCCCTAGAGGCAGCTGATTGACATTGCATGCTGTTCTGTAGTCTATGATCTACAAGAAAGCCAAGATCTTTTTCAACAAGCGGTTCTCCAAGTTTTTCCCCCTAGGACATATGATGTCTGTAGATTATTTCTACCCAGATGCAGAACCTTACATTTATCCACATTGAACCCCATTTGCCAAGTGCACTCAGTGTTGTCCAGGTCTGCTTGCAATTTATGAGGATCTTCCATAGATTGCACTACCCTGCATAGCTTGGTGTCATCTGCAAAAATAGAAACCGTGCTATTGATCCCTTCCACTATATCGTTAATAAATACATTAAATAAGAGAGGACCCAATACTGAGCCCTGCGGCACACCACTCACAATTCGGGACCACTCAGAGTAGGAGTCATTTACAACCACTGAGTAAGATCCAGCAGCCAGTTTTTAATCCAATTACACACTGTTATCTCTAACCCAATGGATTCTAATTTACCTAACAAACGAAATCAGTGCAGAGCACAGATGGGGGTCAAGAATGACACCAGTTGGGGGTGTAGGGATCTCACTGGCTGCTAAAATCAAATGACCCTGTTTTATCTATGTCAATGTACTTCCTGCTGAACCCCATTATGATTACAGACTGTGAACTGAACACATTGCTCTCTGCATTGCTTTTTTCAAAGCAGGCAGACACACCATTTCCCAGAGTTCACACAAACAAAAATCTGCTAGATAGATTAGTTAGGGTTGGAGTACAGCAAGATTAGGGAATCCTAGGGTGGGGGGGGGGGGGGCAACTTGGGCACAAATTACAAAGACTAATTTGGTGTCAGAGTTTTTCCATAGCACCCCATTTCATAGAATTTTTTTCTATGGAATATCTATTTCTAATCCTAGCTGGTTTTCGCATAAGACCACATGTCTTAGATATTCTGTAGCAAAAATTCTATTTGTAGCCCTAGTTGGCTGTTGCTAATTGCATGGACTGAAGCAAGAACATTGTTGATTTGATGTCAGAGATCTTCCATAGGACCGCATTTCACAGATATTCAATAAAAACAATTCTGTTTCTAATCCTAGTTGCCATTTGGAAATTATAGAGATTTAAGAAGACTTGTGATTTGCTGTCTTTGGAGAACAGTTCTTCAATAAGAGACTGTCAAGAAATCTTGACCTTTTTACTATTTATCATTCTGAACATGAAGCAAACTAGAGGTGGTAAGCAAGCAAGGAGGGGGGGTAGGATGTGGAGCTAGAAGTACGAGACAAGGCGCTCTTCCCAGTGCTCCGGACAACACTCAAGCGAGCACATCGTCAGTTGCAAGACCATCAGGCCTGTCATCGGTTGGGCGGTTCCCTGTGAATCTCAGTACTGAAGAGCATCGCCAATCTGTTCTTCAGTGGTTAACACAACCTGCATCCAGTGGTTTAACCTCCTCGTCGTCTCAGTCACAGCCACAAATGTCGTCATCATTATTGTCCGCATCAGTCCAACCTGAAGCAAGCGAAGCCCAAATGGCAACCCATGTACAGACCACTGTGGATAATCCATGTTCTGAAGAGCTCTTTGATGACACAATGCGGTTGGGGTCAGAAGACATTTTAAAAGATCAAGAGGCCAAAAAGGATGATTTTGTCTGCTCTGATGCCCAATCTCTGATGCCCTCAGAGGAGAAGGAAGCTGGTCAGTCGGCAGAAATCCCATGTGGTCAGCAACGCCTTGCAGTGCCTGTGCCTTCTAGCCTGCAGCTTCAGGATGTAGACTGTCAGGAGGAGGAAGTCACCTGTGATGATGATGTTGAATGACTTTGCGGATCCAACGTGGTCTATTGAGCAGAAGTTCCTTGCGAGCGTCTCATCAATGGAGGAGGATGATGGGGTAGTGTCAGTACGGGTCCAGTCTCAGAAAGGGAGAGGGCGGTTGCACAAGTCCACTGACATTAATCCGCCAGCCATGGTCAATGATGGCAGCAGAAACACTGCTACTAGGTTTTCACCGTTGAAGAGGTCCAGGACCTGTGAAGCCTGGGCCTATTTCAATCAAGCCTTAGATTCGCCGACCCACGTCATATGCCGGCTTTGCTGTCAGTGTGTCAGTATAGGCAAGAATCTAAAGAGTGTAACCACCAAGAACATGAATAGGCACATGCATCTAAAGCATGAATTGATGTGGAGGAATCACTTGGAGAAGAAAGGCCACACAAGTCCTGGGCTTCCAACGACTGTGACATCCTCTGTCTTCCTGTCTTCTCCTCAACCACTTTCAAGACCAAGCGGTCCTCTGCTGCCAATGTGCCAGAGCGGCATGAGCAAGCACCATCCCCAGTGCTAGACACTGTTGCCCGATTAACAACACACCAGAAACACAGCCTACCCCTTCTGTTTCCACCGGTTTGACCTGCACGACGTACAGTGGCCAGTCTAGCAGCCAGCCTTCTGTGTACCAGGTGTGGGATTATAAGAAACGCTTTCACTCCGGCCATCCCAAAGCCAAAAGTTTGAATGTCGGCAGTTCCAGGCTTTTGGCCTTGGAAATGTTGCCTTTTCACGTGGTGGACACAGATGGGTTCCACCACGTCATGGCCCTGGCATGGCCCCAATACCAGATGCTGAGCAGGCATTTCTTTTCCCTAAAAGCCGTCCCTGCCCTGGCCAGTCATGTGTCAGAAGAAATCTCCACCACGTTGCCTGCATCTGTCCACCAAAGTCCATCTCACTACAGACACCTGGACTAGTAAGCACGGTCAAGGGCATTACATCTCACTGACTGCTCACTGGTTGAGTTGGGTGGATGTCTCTGCTGATTATGGTTGGTCTCAGGCTCGGCGGACACTCTTCCACACTGCTGGGATGGTGCAGGCTCCAGATCCCCAACCTCCACGGGTAGCATCACATGCCAAGAGAAACCAGGCCGTGTTGAAACTAATGTGTCTTAGAGGCCGTCAACACACAGGTCAAGAGCTGTGGATGGCTCTGCGCAATGAGACCGTGCAGTGGCTGGGTGATAAGAACCTGGCGCCAAGTAAGGTGGTGTGCAACAACAGGAAAAATCTCCTTGCTGCCCTTAAGATCGTTAGGCTTGCGCACATCCCTTGCCTGGCACACATCATGAACCTGGTCGTGCATAAATTTCTAAAGCGCTACCCGGATCTTGACTGCCTGCTAAGGAAGGCTCGAGGTCTGAGCTCACACTTCTGGCGTTTGCACTCTACTTCAGCCCAACCTGCTGCGTTGCAGCGTCATCTTGGCCTCCCCATCAACCGTCTCATTGTTGACGTGTCAACACGCTGGAATTCCACTCTCCACATGCTCCAGTGATTGTGGCAGAAGCATAATGCCATTATGCAGTATGAAGTGGCGCATGGCCTGACAAGTAGTGGTGTGGACCTTGGGGTGTTGAGCCATAGAGAGTGGAGGCAGGAGTAAGATCTCTGCACCATCCTTGCCATTTTTGAAGATGCCACCAAAATGATAAGTCAGGACAATGCCATTGTCAGCATGACCATTGTGGTGATATTTGTACTGGAACAAGTGTTAGACACTCTGCGGCAGCAGGTCCCAGCGGGTCCAACACAGATGCGGACACAGAGCCTTACTCGCCGTCAGATGTAGAAGGCCCAACTGTTTCCCAAATTTATATGTCTTCTTTAGGTGGTGGTTTCTATTCCAGGGCTGGTGTAGGACGGCACTTCAGCTCACAGAGTACAGCGCATGAGTCTTGCCAGGGCTGTGGTGACGCTCAGGATGAAGAAGTGGAGGAGGATGATGAGTCATGGCTGGACACCGACGGTACCAATTTCCCTTCAGTGGTAAGAGGTTGGCACAAATACAGATTCCACATTGAAATAAAAAGGTCCTATTGAAAAAAACTTTATTCAAGATACTCATTTCTTCTTGCTAATTTTATTTTGAGTGTTAGAAATGACATTTGTGCTGCTTTTGGAGTATTTCAAATACTCATTTCTTCTTGCACATTTTATTCTGAGTGTCCAAAAGGTCATTTTTGCTGGTTTTGGGGTCAGGCTACTGTAAAAGGGGTGCCAGGAGTGCCAATAGGGCAGTACTCCTGTCAGGGGCCCTAATTATAAAGGGGCCCAGTGATATGTTAAAGATAGGATCTAATAATGGGTGGGGGCCCCATTTGATTTAGCTGCATGGGGCTCTGAAATGGTCAGTAGATGACTGACGGCAGCCCTGGCTACCACTGCTCCCCCTGTAACTAAGGCCCTGCCAGCTTAACCTCCATTGGGATGTTCTTGCTGCCACCATATATATGACATGTTCTTGGACCCTGGAGAAAAAAGTGATAGGGGGCTCCTGCCAGTTACCATGTGCCATTTCCAATACCGGCGTCCAATACCGTTAGAGATGGGCGAATTTCTCAAAAATTCGTAGAGTTTGCCGAATCTTCCGACAAAAATCGTTCGGACCCGAATTTATTTGCGGCGAATTGCATTAAAAAAAACGCTATTTCCTGGCTGCAGAGAGCCTGTAGGGTGTTGTAGAACATTGTGCCATGCTCAATTATGCATAGGGAGCGTGGTTTGGTCTTCATTCTATGCTGTGTTTTAGTATGACATGCATTTGACAGCTGCCGCTCTTAGAATCGCTTCACTCTTCACTTCTCTGGGCAGTTACAGGGGCAAAACTGACTAAATAACTGAACTGGGAACGCAGCCTGACAAAGTCATGTCAGCGCCAGCTGGAAAGAACTGAGCTGAGGGCTAGGATCCTACTATTTTAATAATAATAATAATAATAATAATAATAATAATAGCGCCAACATATTCCGCAGCACTTTACAATATAGAGGGTATAAGCACAGATAAACCAGACATTACATTATAAAAAAGCTACGTACAAATCAGACACGAGGTGTGAGGGTCCTGCTCGCAAGAGCTTACAATCTATTAAGGTGTATGTGTGAAACAAAGGGTGAGAAGTGCTTGGTTTTCAATGGTCCGACCATGTTACATAAATATGGGGTAGTATACATAAAAAAGTGGATAAGCCTGCCATTGCAACTATACATCTATATAAAGATAAGTGCCTGCGGGTGGCAAAGAATTTGGGGGGTTAACAATTAGAGATCTTGATAGGCTTGTCTAAGAAGATGAATTTTCAGAGCGCACTTAAAACTGTGAGGGTTGTGAGGGTGCCTGAACACATGGGGTAACAAAGAACGCAATAGTAGGTTTCTGGAGCAGGCACAGGTCGCAGCACAGTAAGGGGACGTCACAGCAGGGGTCACCCTGCGAGGCCGCAGCTTCTGGTGTCATGTAGCGGCCGTGTGTTGACCACACACTAGGTCATCCACTTTCTCCCAGATGACAACTGACGACCCCGGAAAAGAGTGCATCCGTAAGACACAACCTCTAGTTGGCATTGCCCGGGAGCAGGTCAGGGGCCCTCACCTGTCCTCAACCCGCCTCTGTCCCGTTCGGTTCAAGAGAACTACTATGTGCTGTGGGCTCTGCGCCACTATACAGTGAGAATGAACTATTTGAGGATAGTGGGCAGCAAAGAGGTGGGGAACACATCTTCTGCTTCTTGCAGAAGCGGGCAAGTAGTGATGAGGAGAGTGGCATGGGGGGTTATGATGCGAGCGGTCAGGTTCTGTACAGTGACACCGTTGAGGAGGACGGCAGTGACAGGCAAACACTAATCGATGTAGCCAATTGCACTTGGGAGCCGGGTGAAGCAAGCAAGGCTGAGACAAGGTATTTTGGTGCCCTAGTTAAACAAGGCAAAATTTGCCCCCCAACTGGAAAAATTCAGCCCACTCCATGCCTCCTTGCGCCCCCTTTTCTGCCTGGGATGAAGTGGCACCCTAGGCGGTCGCCTGCCTTTGACTACCCATCGTCCCGGCCCTGGAAGCAAGGGCTTCATCATCAACATCATCATCATCGGGAGAAGAGAGTGGCAGCTTGTGCGTCAGGCAAGTCGGTAATGTGGCTGGGAGTCAGCAAGGTGGCAGCAGTGTGAGGTCGGGAGCCAAACGGCCACAGGGTAGACCACCCACTTTGCTGGTCCCAGAAAGTAGTGGTGCAGGAGCTCACCGAGGCAGCGGCGGTAACAGTCAGTGTGGAGCATTGGTAGTAATATCACCTACTCAGCGGCGTGGCAGTTTTTTGACAAGACACCAAAGGAGCCGAACATGGCTTTTAGTAGAATCTGTGGGCAGAAAGTAAAGCGTGACCAGGGACCTAACGTTGGCACCACAGCCCTGCAGTAACATGAACAAGGGGAAATTGATGAACAGGGGGAAATTGATGAACAGGCGGAAATTGATGAACAGAGAAAGGCCATTAACCATTTTTTGATGATCCAAGTGGACAGGAGTACTTCCCTGTGTAATTTTGATGTCTGCCAGTGGCAGCTCATGCGTGACACCTGCCGTTGCTCAGGCCCTTTGAGGAGGACACTTTAATTTGCAGTCGCCAGGACAAACGGGATGAATAACTTCATTCTACTGCTTCATGTCCTGGAACAGATGCTGCAAAATCTGTCTGGTCAGGGGACTGGAAACGTGGTGACTAAATCTCATGGCCACATGAGTCCAGTGGGGGCTGAACTGGAGGAGGAAGACATGGAGCACAGCAGTGTCTGGCGAAATGAGTGTTTTTTTTATTCAGGTGACAGGAGAGGAGCAGGAGCAACCGGAGGATTAGGAAGACAAGAAAGATGACCCCGAAACACCGTCGCAGGATACAGTGGAGATGGAGGCAGCGAGTTCCTCAGTCACTTGTGCAGATGGCCCGCTGCATGCTGATTTGCCTGGGTAATGACAGCCGAATAGTCACCATCCGGCATAGGGATGACTTCTGACTCTCCACCCTCTTGGACCCTCGCTACTGGTCCGAAATGGGGGCCTTTTTTCACCTGCCTAGAGGGAGGACAAACTCAAGTACTATAGAGACATCCTTTGTAGTCAGTTGGCCGCTGCCTATCTGTGCCATGGTCCATCCTCTAGCAGGTCTGACCAGGTGGTTCTTCAGCACGGCTGCTGTGGGGGGATGAGGGGTTACTAGCAGTATCAGCTCCATCAGCAGCAATCTGAGTCTGGAGTTGTTGATGAGCAGCTTTCTTCACCTCCTAGTGATTTAGGTACCCACCAGCAGCAGCACCTTGAGCAGACCCTGAACCCTGGATTCTTTTGGCTACCTGCCTCAGCTACTATTCTGATTCCACACATCTGCTGCCAGCTGCTCCATCTACCACCCACCATCTTTACCAGGGAATGGTATTGACAACCACCTCCCCACTCTTCACTGGGCCATTATGTAGCCTTCTGATGCTGCTGCCACCTCACCACTCAGGTCTCCTCATGCTGCTGCCAACTGAGCACTCTCTGTCGACCACCCTGTGGTTTTCTAATGCTGTTTCCACCCTCCACCACTCTATGATGTTGCCACTATATTTAGTTTTCCCTTTCTTTTAATCTGTCACAAGGAATAAAAAGGACAAATGCAACCGATTATGTTTTCGGAGACGCAGTAAGACTAGTATGACATGGTCCTTTGTTTGCATCAGGATTGTCAGATGAGTAGGAAGCCAAAAGCAGGAGTGGATACAAATCACAGAATACATGCAAACATTTCATTTACTTATTTTTGGGTTCAACTGCTGATTCTTTTTGGCTTTAGCAATGATGGATTATTGACCAACTGAAAGTGGACACTGAAGGATCAAAGGAATGGCAAAATGATTTCCGTCAATGGAAAATTACTGATGACACCCTCTCCACTCTTTTTTTGGGGGGGGCTCTACATGTATCAGCATTTAACAGAATCACCACAATAAATGAAAAAATTAACTGTTTGCCACAAATATCCCAAGAGACTGGATTTGAGATGTATGTAGGGCTGAAATACACAAACACTGGATTTTACAAAGAATTCTCCACAAAAAGTGAATAAATTAAAACTCTTCCCAAATTTTTTTTAAAAAAAACCCCCCACCGGGGTGAAGTTTGGGGGTTTTAGCCCTGGAAATTTTGGGAAATAAATTTTTTCCAAAAAAACCCCAAAAAGGGGGGGAGAAAAAAACCTTTGGTAGAAATACGCTACAAAAAAAAAACAGGTTTAAATTGAAGGGATATATTGGGGGGAAAAACACCCAACCCCGGGGCTTTAGTTTGGAAAAAACCCCCACCAAAATAAAAAAAAATTTAAAAAAACCCCGGTAGGGTTTTAAAAGTGTGCAACTAAACCCCTTGTGAAGCTCTTTGGGATAGTCGCTGATTTAAAAACATTTTTTTTTATTTAAAGTTTTATAAAGGGGCAGCAATAACCGAATGCCGGGGGGTTTAGGTTGGGTGTGCAAAAAAGGGAAGACTTTTGGGGTTTTTCCCCCGCCCCCGTCGCTGTAAAAACATTTTTTTTTTATAATGAGTTCCCGTAGAGCAGCAGCTAAATGCTTTTTTGCCCCGGACAGAAATGTGAAAGTTTGAAATTTAAGATGGCGTCCCGGGAAAATTTTTAGGGCTGTTGGGCGTCCCAGAAGGGCCCCCCGGCCGTTTATTGGGTTCATGTCTGCACATGTCATTGAGGGGTTTCCTTTCTTCCCCCCCAAAAGTTTTCTGTCCCATGCAACCAAGTGTCAAAGGCCATTTTAAATAAAAAAGACACTTCGTTTCCCGCGAAAACACCCCAAAACTTCGGCTTGTGAGAACCGAAGTTTTTCCTGAAAAATTTTAAATGAATTCCCTTCATTAAAAACGATTACCCAAATTTTTAGGCCCCGTAGCAGCTGCCACCGTCCCACCTGCTATAGCTGCGCAAGTTTCCCATCTTTTTTTTTCCTTTTCGCCCGGGTTTTTCTCGTTTTGGGGGAAAACCGGGGTACAAGACCCTTTCCCCTTTCCCTAAGACCCCCGTTTAAAAGATATTCCAAATGTTCGTTTCTAATTTCCCTTTTTGCCCGTTGGAAATTAAGGTATTTAAGAACACTTGTGTTTGCGCTTTTAAATACGTTCTTTAATAAGGAAGTGAAAAAATCTTGACCCTTTTTTTTTTTTTATATATTTTGGAAAAATTGGGGCCCTTTTTATCCGCTTGGTCGGTTCCCCGTTGCGTCTCATTTTGAAAAAGCGCCCCCAATTGTTTTTTCGTGGTTTTCCCCCCTTGATCCTAACTCCTCTTCCCTCAGTCAAACCCCCAAATTTTATCATCCCTCAGTTCAAACTGAAGAAAGAAGGGCCCCCAAAAGTCACCCCAAAAAACAGACCGCCCTAAAATCCAATTTGAAGAGCTCTTTTTTAACAAAAGTGGGTTTTGGGTTTTAAAAGGGATTTCAAAGGGTCAAGAGGCCCAAAAAAAGATATTTTGGGCTGCTCTGGCGCCCAATTCTGATGGCCCCCAAGGGGGAGGGAAAAAGGAAGCGGGTTTTCTCTTTTGCTGGAACCCCACCCCTTTTTAAAGGGACGAAAATGACGAAAACAATAGGCAAAAGGCATGCAACCCTTTAAAAATTTTTTCTAGACCCTTCCGTTTAAACATGGGGTTTTTTCCTTTTTCAACACATGCGCAAACCCTTTAAAAAGGGGACATTGGGGTAATTCAGGGAAGGGCCCCCTACAAAAAGGCATGCCCCCTAAAAGTTCATGGCCAAGACTTTGGGAAGATTTTATTTAAAGTTACAAAAGCATGCTGTGGGTAAACTTGTGAAAAACGATTTAAGGGTTTAAAAATTTTTGTCCCAAAAAAACCAAAGTCCATGTGGAGCACATTTGCCACTCCAAGGCAGAGAGTTTCCCCAGCCGTCAAGGGAAAAAGTGGGGATGGGAAAAAGGGGAACCAAAAAGAAAGGCATTTTTTTAACTGCCCGCGTCCCCCAGCCCTTTCCAAAGAGAAGCCCACATCTCCGCACCTTTATTTTAAAACCCCCTTTCCCCCGGAGCCGTTTTTGGCCTTTTCTGGCAGAGCCCCCAAATTTTTTTAAAACTGTCAGGTGTCACTTTATGGAGAATAATTTTTTACACTTTTTCCTATCCATGGGGGGGATTTTTAGAACTGTTTTTTCCCCCGTTTTACACAAAGTGCAAAAAGAAAAGTAAAAATTTTTTTTCCTAAAAAAGATTGTTTATTTGTGAAAAAAATCAAAAAATCGGAAAAAGAGAAAAATTTAAATTTTCCCCTTCAAAATTTCTGCATGTAAGGGGAATTTGTTATTCCAACAAATAGTTTTAAACTAGCATTACCCTAAGTCTGCTGTAGTTTGGCCTCATTTTTTTAAATGTCTTTTTTTTTTTTATCCATTTTGGGGGGAATTAAAAAAAATATAAATAAAATTTTCCCCCAAAAAATTTTCCATAAGAAAATTTCCAAAAATAAAATTTTTAAAGGGGGACCACTCCATTCCCCAACCCCAAAAAATTTTGAAAAATTTTTAACCTTTTAAAAAGGTAGGATAACCCCCCATACGGTTGTTACCTCATCAAAGGGAAATTTTAAAACCCCCCTAAAGGGAATTCCCCAAAACCCCATTTAATGAAAAGTTTAAAAAACCCAATTTTGTTTCCCCCACATAATTCCCCCAAAGTTTTGGGAAAAAAATTATTCCTCCCAAAATTTCCCCCAAATTTTTTTGCGAGTTTTTCCAAATTTTTAAACCTTAATTTGACCCAAAAAAACGGGAATAAATGTGAAAATGGAAAAATGCCCCCCAAATTTAAATTTTTTCCCCATACAAACTAATTTCGCCGTTTCCCCGGATAAACCCAAAATTTTGGCCCCTAATTTTCAAAAAATTTTTGCTCAAAACCCACAACCCCAGGGAAAAGAGGACCCCCCCAAATTTAACCCCCCTGGGGCCCATTCTTTAATTTTTATATTTAAGGGCCTTTTCAAAATTTCCCAAACCCTAAGGTCCCAAACTTAAAAAATACCCCAAAAAAAAAAACATAAATTTTGGAAAAAATAAACCCCCTTTTCCAAATTAATCCCCCCTAAAATAAATATAAAACCCCCCCCCCTTTTTCCCCTCCTTTTTTAAAAATTTTTTTTTTCTTTTTTTGGCTTTAAAAAAAAGAAAAAATTATTTATTTTCCACCCCCAATCCCCAAATTAAACGAAAATTGTTTAATTTTTAAAAAAAACCCCCCTTTTGAAAAAAACCCCCCCAAATTTTTTAAATAAAAAAATTTTATTTACCCCAAAGGTTTTTTTGGCAATACCCCTTTTCAAAAATTGGGGTTAAAAACCCCGGCCCCCCCTTTTTTTTTTCCAACCCAAACCCCCGGGGTTTTCAAAAATTCCCCCAAATTTAACCCTTTTCCCACAAAAAAAAAATTTTGGGCCCCCCCGTCCGCCTTCCCCCCAAAGCCCCCAAATCCCAAAACCGGTTTAAACTTCCAAAAAGTTCCCCCTTTGGATCCAAAAAAGCCCCTCCTTGAAATTTCCCCAAAAGGGTTATTTTGCCTTTTGGACCCAAAGGTGTTTCCCCAGATTTTTTTTAGCATTGGGCCCCCCAAAAGGAGGGGGAAAAGAAATTCCGCCCAAATTTTTTTGGGCCCTTTCATTTTTACAAAATAACCCATAACGGGGAAAGGGGAAAAACGGGATAACTTTCCCATGGGGCGTTACAAATTCTATTTAAATTTTTGAATTTTTTAAGTTTTAAATAAATTTTTAAAGGCCCAAAATTTCCCTTTTTAAAAAAAAAAACTTTTAAAAAAAAAAAATGTCATAAATATAAATTCCCCTCTACCCCCCCCCACCAAACCCTTTTTTAAATTTTTTTGCCCCCAATGGAGGCCGCTTTCTTGTTTTTTTTACGAGGAAAGAAATTTGAAGTTTAAAAACCCATTGGGGGAAAATTTATGTTATGATTTTACTGTTTTAAAAATTAAATTTTTTTAAGCATTTGTTCCAAAAAAAGGCATTCCCTGGTAAAATTTTAAAATTTTTATGCCGCCCCCCACCCCCGTCGGGATAAATTTACTCAAAAATTTTTCCCCGCAGGTTGAAAAAATTCCATTCCCTTTGTAAAATTTTGTTTAAGTTTTATATGCCCTTTTAAAAATAAAAAACAAAAAAATTTAAAAATTTAAAAGGAAAACACGTTTTTTTGCATCCCCCGGGCCCCCGTCTGGAAAGCCAATTTTAAAAATTTTTTTTTTTTATTCCCCCTTTTTGGGCCCGTTTAAGGGACCCCCTTTTTTTGTCGGGAAAAAATTACCTTTTTAATTTAATATTTTTTGGGGTGGACAAACTTTTTATCCCTTTTAAATATGTTTTTTGGGGCATTGGAATAAAATCTCAAAACCCCCAACGAGTTTTTTTTATTTTTTTTTAAAAAACCACGTGAATCCAAAACAAATAAATTTTTCCCCTTTTGGTTAAGCATTAACGGTTTTAACCCAATTTTAAATATTTTTAAATTTAAACACCCTTTAAATGAAAAAAAAGTGTTTTTTTGTGTAAACCAAAATTTTGTTGCCAAACCTTAAAACCCTAAAAAACCAAAAACTTTTTTAAAATTTTTTATAAACAATTCTGTTTTTTGGAATTTTTTTGCCGGGGAAAACGGAACCCCCTTTTAAAAATTTGGGGCCCCTTTTTTGGTTATAGAGTTTTTCCTTACCCCTTGTTCCTTTTAAAAATTCATTCGGTAAAAAGAACAAAAAATTTTATTTTCTGTAAATGGGGTTTTGGGGTTTTTTTTACCGGGTTTCCAAAAAAAGGGGAAAAAGTTAATTTAAAAAACATATTTAAAAGGTGGGTATTAAAGCCCCCTCTATTTTCCCAAATTGGGGGACAAATTATTTTTTGGATCCCTTTTTTTGGGGCGAGGGGGGGTTTTTAAAGGGGGGGCGATGGTTTCTTGTTTTTTCCAAAATTTTTTTTGTTTTGTTTTAAATTTTTAAAAACCTTTTTTTTAAACTTTTTTTTTTTCATTTTTAACAACTTTTCCCCCAGGAAAATTTTCCCCCAAACGAATTTTAGATATCTGGGGAATAGGGAAATCAGATTAAAGCTTAAAAGGGGGGGGAGCTTCCCTGGTCAACTGGGGCTTTCCACGGCTGCCCACTTTTTGGCCTTTTTGGCTCGGCGTTTTTTTTCCCCCCCTTTTTTTTTTTCACGCCGGCTTGGCTTTAGGTGGAGACCCGTACCGGCGCCAGGGGGCGTTACTTTCGCCCAGGGTCGGCGGGAGCAGGGGCTCACCCTGCCGCCCGCAACCGCGATGTTCGGGGGGGACGATGTTTTTGACATTGGGGGGGTTTTAAACCCCCCGGCCGGAGCGCACCTCCGGCCGTGGGGATGCGGCCTGATGCCATGGTAATAAACCCCGGTTTTTAGCCGCGATCTTGCGCACTCACGTGTGGCCGGGCAGGGTGGGCCCTGACGAACAAACGGGGAAATTTTTGGAACCCCTACCCACATTGCCGTTTTTAGTACGAAAAAAGTCGGTAAGGGGTTTTAAAAGAACCTGAGCTCCTTGAGCCCCTTCCCCATGGTTTAAGGCATAAAGTAACAATTATCCTTTGGGAAAAATTCCATTGTTGCTTAAGCAAAAGGATGTGATGGTGCTATTAAGTTTTTTCAAATTTTTATGGGGGGGAGTGCTCTCGTTTGGCAGAAATTTCTAAAGCGCTACCTGGGTCTTGACTGTCTCTGAGGAAGGTCGGGGTCTTAGCCAACTTCCAGCATTTGCCCCCTGCTTCGGCCCGACTGTCAGGTGCAGCGTCATCTGGGTCCTGTAAACCGTCTGCATTTCTTTTTTTTTTGTCAATTTTGTGAGTGTTACAAAAAGGCCTATTAAAAATTTGTTTAAAAAAACTATTTTTTTTTTGTAATTTTTTTTCGAGTGTCCAAAAGGGCTTTTTTTGCGGGTTTTTGGGGTCGGTCACGAAAAGGGCACCAATAGTAAAGGTCGTTTTAAAAAAAAAGTTATTTAATACCTTTCTTTTTTCACACGACAAAGCAATCAAAATGAACCCCCCTTGATTCACGTTACAAATAAAAAAGTCGCAATTTTCCTTCCACCACACAAATTGACAGAAGCATGCGGGAATTTGAAAACAGCGCCCCTGACCAACTCGAGACATCTGTTGGTTTCTTCACTTTTTTGTCAGGTGGAACAAGCGCAATGGACAGAAATAGAATTGAAAGTACCCGTAGCAGAAACATCAGTGTCCATGGGTCTTTGTTGTGGTTTTGGGGTCGGGCCAAAGTAAAAGACACCAATAGTTAAGATTGTTTGAAAAAAAGAAATTTCACTCTCATTTATTTTCATAATTTATTCTGGTGCCCATAAGGTCTTTTTTTGTTGGGTTTTTGCAAAAAGCCACTGTAAAAAGACACCAATTAAAGGCTTATTAAAAAAAAACTTTTCCAATACTCATTTCTTTTTTCAAATTTTATTTGAGTGCCCGTAAGGTAATTTTTTGCTGCTTTGGGGGGTCAGGCTTCAAAAAAGGGTTACCGGTTTGAAATGGGCAGTACTCCGTCAGGACCCAAAAATCAAAAAAAGGGGCCCAGGGGTATGATAAAAATGGAAAATAGAATGGGTGGGGGGGGGGGGCCCCCTTTGATTTAGTGCCCTGGGTACCACTGCACCTCCTATAAAATATGACCCCGCCGATGGGCTCCATGTTCCCCCGTTGGGGGTGTTCTTTCTGCAAAAACATATAGCTTTTTGGGTCCGGGGCAAAAAAAGATAGGGGGCTCCTGCAGTTTCCATGTGCCCTTTCCAATACCGGTGTCTTCGATGTGCAAGGGGGCTCCGGCACGCACCGCTGTACCCGATAGCTCCTGTCCTATCTTTTCAGTTTCTATTGAAAGGAAAAGAACTATTTTAGCCTGGAATTTTTTTTGTGACTCTTAAGCCCAAAATTTTCTTCACTTTACTTCAAGTTGTACCACTATCCACGTACGTTTTGGAGGGTTTCCCCGCTTTGCCACCGTTTCGGTGTAAAAATTAACCATCATTTTTCATTGACTTTTTTGGGGAAACGGCAAACGACGAGATTGAAAATCAACCGATTTTCATTAAATTGGCAAACGCTTGATCCGATTTTTTTTTTGATCGCCCCATTCTAATTACCAATAGTCAAAAATAAAATTTTAAAGTATAAGTACCATTATTTAAAAGAAAGCTGCTGTAAAATGTTAAAGGGATTTCTCTGCTTATTTCCCACTTATAAATAAAAGTCAGTGACACCAGCACTAACTATTCCATATGCCTAAAATCGCCTAACACAGCAATAATCCAAGCAGTGAAATGGTATTATTGATGTGTTAATCGGTTTTAGGCATATGGAATAGTTAGCCCTGGTATCTCTTACTTTTTGTCACGGTTCACAGTAGTGGATCCACTGGACCACCGCAAGTGATGGTGTTAGCCAGCCCAGGGAGCGAATCTAATTAGGTCCCTTTTTCCCCCAGAGCCGCCCCCCAAAGTGGGATGGACTCGCTTGGCGGGAGTCTACCGGGTTTGCTTCCCCTGACGTGCTTGTTTTTTGCAGCCGGGGTTTAGCGTGGTCTAATCACCCAGGCGGGTCGTAGCCCGGGGCCAGGCGAAAAGGCCCGGACAGGCGGAAAAAGTTCGTGGTCGAGGGACAGAGGCAAGAAGGTACAGTACAGGTAATCGGGGAAAAGACCAAACTAACGCTTTCTCAGTAGAGGGTTTAAGGCCACTAAAGATCCAGCTTTTTTAACCAGTAAGAGGCAGGTTTTAAATAGGGGCAGCGACAACAATAGAAAAATTAAGGGTACGGGGGGGCCCCTTTAAAAATTTAACATGCCGGGGGCGCCCTATGGAGCGGGTAAGCGTACAGGGGGACAGGCAGGAGAACGGGCGCGCTTGCGATCCGAGATTTGGGTCACGGCGCTGCCAACCAGCGGCACACGGATGCGCCCGGGATGAGGGTCGCAGGGGCATCCGTAAACAGTCGCCCCCCCCCTTTTGGCCTTCACCTTTTTCCCGGGCCTAAAGGGAATTTCGGGAATTAAAAATTATGGTCCAGAATATTGTCCTCGGGCTCCCGGAAAACTCTTTTCCCGGCCCAAACCCCCTTCCCCAGTCGATGGGGGAAATAAACGTTTCCCCTCAAATTTCGTCTTCGGGCCCAAAGACCCCCTTTTAAATGGAAAAAGATGTTGGGGGCATCTGCTACAAAGTCGGAGGAGAGCCTTTCCGGGAGAAGTGATTCAAGACCCCCGGCTTTAAAAACGGGGACATGGGGGGAACCCAAGCTTTTTGGCCAAAGGGGGTTGGATGACTTGAAAACCCTCGAAGGGGTTCGGGAAAATGGGGCCCCGGGTTTAAAATGGGGTTTTAAAGGCGGATGTACTTTGTCGAAAAACCAAACACCTTGCTCCAGGAGAGTAGACGGGGAAAGGGGGCCTTCCCCCTTTTGTCTGCTTGCCTCTTCATCCCGGGCAAAAGCCGGTTGCGAGCCCGGCGTGTCTGATCCCAGATGCCCGTTAGGTCGCGGACCAGATCCTCCACCCCGGCACCCCCGGAGTGCACCGAGGTGGGCAGGGGGGGGCGGGGAAAGTTGTCCGTAGCCCCAAGGGGAAGGGGGCCCGGGACCCGCAACTCCAAGTCAAAAAGAATTATATGGGGTTTTCTGCCCTGGGAAAAAGGGGAAGCCCAAGTCGCCCTTAACGTGCTAAAACAAAGTGGTTAGGTAGTTGCCCGGAAACAGCAAACCCAGGACCTGTTTTAAACCCTCTCCACTTGCCCCTTTGGTCTGGGGGAAGGTATGCCGAGGGAAGCCCAACCCTTAAAACCTGTGGGCTGGGGCCCCGAGGGAGCCCCAAACTTGGACACAAATTTGGGGATTTCCACATTTCCGAGACAATTTTGCAGGGAAGTCCATGAAACCCGGGAAAATGTGCTGGAAGAAACAGGCTGGCAAGACGAGGAGCAAAAGGTGACCTGGCAGGGGGAATGAAAATAGCCATCTTTGGGAAAGGATCAGTGACTACCCACACCCCGGTTTTACCGGGGGGATTAAAAACCATAGCCACATAGTCCAAAGGGCAGTTTTTGGGGGTTGGGAAGGGTGAATCAAACCTGACGGCTTGTGACGAAAGGGGCTTTTTCTGGGCACAGGAAGTGCAAGTGCCACGAATGTATGAACTTCTTTTGCGAGGGGCAGGCCACCAATAGGGAAACGAGGGTACAAGGAGCAAGATTTTTGTACCCCCGGGGTGTCCCCCAGCCCCTCGGAGCAATGTTTCCCCCAATTTTAAATATCCTTTTTTCGAAGGGGCCCGGGCCCTACATAAGTCTTGCCGGGAGGGTTTGTCAAAGATCTACCAAATGCGCAGAGATTAGCCCTTCAGGAGGGTTTATGTGCCGTGGTGCAGGTTCATCCCCCCATTAAAGTCCCAAGCACGGGGGAGAGCATCTGCCCCTTTACATTTTTTTCAGCCGGGCGAAATGAATGAAAAGTTAAACCGGGGAAAAAAAAAGCGACCCGCGGGGGCCCGCCGGGGATTTAGCCGTTGGGGGCCCTCTTCAATAAAAGGAGATTTTTGTGGGGCGGGGTACACCCTTTGACCGGGTGATGAAACTTTCCTTTTCCCGGAGTTTGCGCCCCTTCCTCCAAGGGTAGTTTGATGGCCAACATTCCTGGTCCCCCAATGGAAAAATTTTCCCCTTTCCCCCGTGGGGAAAAAGGGTTTTGAAACCCCACGCGCGGGTCTTTGCCCGTGGGCCCCCTTTTTTTGGTTTAGCACGGGCCCCGCTCCCCAACCCGGGGGAGGCGTCGACCTCCAATTTGAAAGGTTTTCCGTTCAGGGCCCAGGGAAAAAACGGGTGTGGAAACAAATTTTTGCTTTACAAAGGGCCCCTTTTTAGCCGTGGTGGCCAAAAAACCTCGGGTTAGAAATTTTTTCTGGGGAGAGGGCCCCGATTGGGGAAACCCGTGAGGGGAAATTGGGCCGAACTGCCTATAGTAGTTTTTGGGGAAACCCAAAAAAATTTTCTGTATGGCACGGGGCCCCACCGGAAAGAAAAACCCTTGCAAGATGGCAGGGCAATTTTTGAGGGATCCATTTGTTAAACCCCTTTTTGAATTTATGTAGCCAAAAAAAGATGGTTTGTGGAAGAGCACTTTTCCAATTGGCCCTAAAGATGGTTTTCCAAAATAAACGCCCCAGAAAACCCGGGCGCACATTGGGGGTGGGGGGACTCCGGGTCAGGTGGGAAAAAATGAGGATGTCGTTCCCGGAGGGCAATACCCCAGGTGTATAAAAAGATCTCTGAAGACATCATTGACAAACTCCCTTTTAAAACTGCGGGGGCCCTTTTCAGAGCCTGAAAAAAGGGATCACCAAAGGGACTTGAAATGGCCATCTAGGGGTGTTGAAAGGGCCCTCTTCCACTCATCTCCTTTTTTTGGATCCCGAAAGGAAATTTTAACACCCCATAAGTCCCCGTTTGGAAAAATCTTTGGGTCCACGGAGACATTTAAACAGCTCGGTGATCAACGGCAAGGGATACCGGTTTTTTTAAAGGTGGGTTTTTATTGAGACCGGGGGGTAATTTGATACAGGGCGGAAAGAGCCATCTTTTTTTTTTTTTTTGGGGGGGGGGGGGGGGGGGGGGGGGGGGGCGAAGAAAAACCCCACCCCGGGAAGGGGAGGAAAGGGAAATTAACCCAATGCACCCCTTCTTAAGATGGGAAGCAGCCATGGCTTGAGGGCCCCTGGGGATGACAGTGGATAGGGGCCCCGCCCCAGGGAAGGGGAAAGTGCCCCGGGGATCAGGTCGATTTTGGGGAGTCTTAAAAGGGCGATGAGGGGGGTAGGGGGTTTTTCCCTTGCTTTTCCGAAAACCCCGTCCGCAAATTCTTAGGAGGGGGGCGGGGGACCCCCCAGCGATTTAGGGCATTACTAAGGAGAAAACGGGGCCGGGACGAAAAGGGGCCGTTCCTTTAGGATCTCTCCCCTGGTTTGAGGAGAAGCCAAGGTTAATCCCGGAAAACCACCGGGAGATTATGGGTTGGAAACCAAGGCGGCATCCCCGAAGTTCCAGGCTGAACCCCGGGGTCCAGGGAAGACCAAGGCTTGAAAACGGGTCCAGGTCCAAAACCCCCCTAGTACGGGTTTTTCAGACGAGGAAGGGGGTTGTTCATACCTAGGGACACCTCTCCCACGTAGCCGAGGTGCGTGCATTTCCCGGACGCTGGTGAAGGAGCGGGCAACCCCTGCAGAAGTGTACGGGACTGGCACAGTAGAGGCACAGGTTTTCCTCCCGTCGTCAAGACAGCTCCTGTGAAGATAGGTGGGCCCTGTCCACCTGCATGGGCTCCTCCGTGGCCGGCGGGCTGGACTGTTGTGGCATCGTTTGGAACACAGTAGCCAAGTGAGGAAGGCAACGTGTCCTGGCCGACTCGTGCTCTAGACGAAGTTCCTCTTGCCTTTCAGGATGATGGAAGATCCCTGGCGGAGAGGGCATCCTTGATCTGGCTGGCGAGGCCCTTCTTGAAAGTGGCACACAACGCTGTCTCGTTCCAGGCTAGTTCGGAAGCCAGAGTCCGAAACTGCACAGCGTAGGCTCCCACGGAGGAGTTCCCTTGTTGCAAGTTCAGCAAGGCGGTTTCTGCAGAAGGTGCACGAGCGAGTTCCTCGAATACACTTCGGAACTCTCGACGAAAGGTACCGAGATCAGCCTTGACGGGGTCGCCTCGGTCCCAAAGCAGAGTGGCCCAGGCCAGGGTTTTTCCAGAAGAAAGACTGACCACGAAGGCCACCTTAGACCTTTCCGATGGGAACTGACCGACCATGAGTTCCACGTGGAGGGAGCATTGGGTGATGAAACCCCTGCAGGTCTTATGGTCCCCATCAAATTTCGTAGGCATAGACAACCGGAGCTTGGGACTGGCGGACATTACCGGAGCCGCTGCCACGGGAGCTGCCACAGCGGCCGGCTGCTGCTGCTGGGAGGCGACAAGCTGCTGCGTCATGGATGACAGTTGGTTAAGCTGTTGCGCCTGCTGCGCAATCTGTTTGGACTGTTGAGCCACAATGGTGGTGATGTCCGAGATGCTCGAAAGAGGCACCTTGGCGGGATCCATGGCCAGATCTTACAGTCACGGTTCGCAGTAGTGGATCCACTGGACCACCGCAAGCAATGGTGTTAGCCACGGCAGGGAGCAGAATCTAAGTAGGCCCCGGTATACACCAGAGCCCGCCGCAAAGAGGGATGGACTTGCTGCAGCGGGAGTCTACCAGGTCGCTACCAGGTCGCTTGCGGTGGCAGCCGAGGCTTAGCGTGGTACAGAATCATCAGGCAGGCTCGTAGTCGGGGACAGGCGATAAGGTCAGGACAGGCGGCAAAGGTTCGTGGTCGAGGGACAGAGGCAAGAAGGTACAGTACATGGTAATCAGGACAAGACTCAAAGAACGCTTTCTCAGTAGGCGGTAAGATCCGGCAGGGTTACCAGGAAGAGGCAGGCTTAAATAGGGGCAGCGATCGGCAATAGCGAATTACCGGTGCCCTGACCCTCTAAATTCAACACTGCCGGCGCGGGCGCGCCCTAGGCAGCAGGGCCGCGCGCGCCGAGTGACAGAGACTGCAGCAGGAGCGCGGCCGGGTAAGTGTACATGGAGGATGGGTGGCGGCGCCGCTAACCAGCAGCGCACGGATGCGCCTGCGACCCGGGATGAGGGTTGCAGGGACATCTGTGACACTTTTATTTATAAGAAAAGAAAATTGAACCGTTTGGCCACAATGACCATCGTTACATTTGGAGAAAAAAGGGAGAAGATTGGAAGCATAAGAACACCATCCCAACTGTGAAACAAGTGGTGGCAGCATCATGTTTTTGGGTTGTTTTGCTGCGAGAGGGACTGGTGCACTTCACAAAATAGATGGCATCATGAGGAAAGAAGATTATGTGGCAATACTGAAGCAAAAGCTCAAGACATCAGCCAGAAAGTTAAAGCTTGGGTGGAAACGTGTCTTCCAAATGGACAATGACCCGAAGCATACTGCCAAACTGGTTACAAAGAGAATAACCAAGTCAATGTTGTGGAGTAGACATCAAAAAGCCCTGATCTCAATCCTATTGAAAATTTATGGGCAAAGCAGAAAAGGCTGGTATGAACAAGGCGACCTACAAACATGGCTCAGTTAAATCAGTTCTGTCAGAAGGAATAATACAAAATTCCTACCAACTATTGTGAGAAGCTTTTGGAAAAATATTCAAAATGTTTGAACCAAGTCATACAGTTTAAGGGCAATGATACCAAATACTAATGAAATATATGTAAACTTTTGGCTTTGCAGAAAGCAATAAAAATGCCTCTCTCTTATTATTCTGGCATTTGGCAAATACAAATAATTTTGGTAATCCTAACTGACCTAAAACGGGTAAGGTTTATGTCAGATAGGGAGAAAAACATGCATATGTGTCTTTTTATATAGTGTATGTAAATTTCTGGTTTCAACTGTACATCGGGACAGGCTAAGTTTTTATATGTGTGCTTTAATAATGTTCATGACTAACTGAAAGTGAGATTACATAAATAAACCAAGAGAGACATAAATATTTTGTTTTCTTTTTTTTAGGAAATTTAATGGCTCTGAAATTCATGCAAAAAAACAGGACGGATCTTCATGTGTTCCTTATCGAGTATTGCATTTCACAATGTCTATCAATTCACCCTTGCATTATTGATACTTTTGGAATTGCCTTTCAGACAGAGGGACACTACATATTTGCCCAAGAGTTAGCATATGATAATCTCTTCTCTCTTATGAAGCCTCAGGTATGTATTAAAAAAATAAAATATCATCATGCCTAGAGGATTTGGTTGCAATAGTTTATATTATGTTTAAACAGATATACAATCATTGATGTAGTTACAAATGAGTCATACCTTACCACTGAGTTTGCATAGGTTCACACAACACTTTTGCATTCTATTAAAACGTCCTGATTTTTTTTATCTTAAAAAAAACTTTTTTAAGATACTACAGGAGGGGTTTAAAAAAACAGGTGTCCATTCTTTCACAGACCCATTGTACTGGTTCGTATCTATTACTTTTTTTCTGTTTTTCGAGGTCTATTCTTAATTTTTAGACCAGGTTGATTACTTGACATATACAGAAATAAATAAATTATGAAGGCTTGTTTACTTTAAAATAAGTTTTCATTTGTTCAATGGCATCATTTTAAAGTAAATATCCAAAGAATCCTTTAACTTGTGAAGAGAGTTTTCAACAACATTTAATAGCAAATTAGTATACTTTGTTGCTTCTATTTCTGCACATAGCTATTGAAATGTGTTTTCGCACCTAGATCTCTGATGCCTTCAAAAATAAACAGTTACAATATAAAGGCCTGTAAATCTGTAATTGGGATTAAAAACTATTTCCAATAGACTATTTTTGACTAAAAGAAAAAAACAACCTACTCAGACCAGGCAAGCCAAACCAGTTCAGTCCTGAAGCTTGATAAAAGACACTGACAGTAGTTTCTATGTATGTACAGGACATGCTTTTCTGCATCAGGGCCTTTGCAGCTCACCATCCTAGAATCCTCTATGAATTCTTCTCTTTACTAGAGGATATTCAAGGATGATATTTTTATAAATGTTTATTTCAAAGCACAATTTAATATAATACACTATAAGATCAAAATTTAGTCGAAAGTGAACATTGCATTTTTATAGGTACTAATATCATACTAGTATATCCATCAAAGATTGGCTAAAATAATTCTAAATCCTATAAAGATTCTGGGGAGATATGATATAGGATCTAACTCTCTAAAACTCCTCAAAATATTGCACAGATAAGAAACTTCTCAAGCTAATGTCAGAGATTGGCAGACCATTATGAGAAACCCTAGCTGGTTATTCTGTCTGCTAAAAGTGGGAAACGCCAGTTATCATATTTACTTTGTTCACAGAAAGACACAGCATCACTGTGAAATGTTTTTTAATTACTGCAGTCTTATTTGTTACATGAAGTTTATTATACTGTATATGGATCTAGCCAAGTTTAGCTGGACCATTATCACGGCTTTCATTGTTATTCGTTCTTAGATCACAAATAAAACCAATGAAAAGTACTGGAAAAGTTGAGATAACTTTCTGTGCTGTGACATCATTGTGCATTATAAATCATGTTAATCTTTGCTACATCTGTACTGCTTTAATAATGAATAAATATTGATGTGTCATGCATATTCTAAGAATGAAAAACTTTGCATTGAGAGTACAAGTGATTTTTTTTAATTCACAAATCAAGGGGTGGAATCTGTTAGGCAGGAAATGAACAGTCAGTTCTTGACATATTGAAGGCAGTAAAATTGGACATGCATTAGTACGTCAGCAATTTTGACAATGGCCAAACTGTAATGGCTAGATGAATGGGTCAGAGCATCTTGAAAATAGTAAGTCTTGTGGGATGCTCCCATTATGCAGGAATTCAGTACAGCATTCATCAGCTGATCTTTTACCTTGATCTTTTACCTTGACATATAATCAAGAACTGAGTTTTCGCAAGGGACGCATGGTCTGGCTCAGAATATATGATCCCCAGGGCCTGAAAAAAAAATCAGGGAACTCCACTCTGGAGCGGTGGGGGAAGTTTGAGGGCCTTGAGGATCCCCCTGTAAAAGGGAGACCACTACACCTACCATTTGTGCCTCAGAGGCAAGTGGCTTTACCCGGAAGTACAGCCAACAGCACTTCTGAAAAGTGAAAAATTTTATGCAGTTCCCTGAAAAATGGACCGGAAAAAGCATTTTAAGCTCCCTGACAACAGCTGGCTGTGTACTAGGGACTACCATAGGAGGTGTTGCAGCATTAGCTTGTTGTTGGGCAAGCAGTTATACCAGGTTAGCCAGGCCCTTCATCCGATTAATAAGCTCCTGAATAACATTCATGTCAACCGGATTCTAGTGGAAAGAAAAAAAAGTTTTAGTGTCTGTAATAATGTAAATGACCTTGGACCCTGGACAGGGACAAAAAGATGGTGAGTCCTAGCGCTAGGCCCCCCAAAGCCGTCCTGCCTACTTGCCTGTCCAACCGTAGGCGGTGATGACAACTGGTCGGCAGTCCCTTCCTAATAAAGGTGACACACAAAACAGGACAAGACGGACGGACACAATCAAGGGCAGTAAGGCAAGAATGGGTCAAAGTCAGAGATGGCAACAGTGGTACTAAAGCAGCAGGCAAAAGATGAGGTCCAAAAAAAGAGACAAGAGGTCAGGAAAACAAGTAGTCCAAATAGAATATAAACACCAGCTCAAACTACATGGAGACTATTACAGACAAGGTTTCAGAGTAAAAGTGGTCTTCAAAAGGGATGTCAGAGCATGATTGGACCAGCCCTCTGACATCCAGACCACACATAACACGGACCAGGAATCAAGGGAATTGAGTGGCAAAGGAACTTGTCCATCACCACTTAGTCTAGATTAGTGATGAGCGATCAGTAAAAAAATCTAAATCGAGCTGATTGCCGATTTTAATGAAAATCGTGTCAATTTTCAATTTCCGATCTCGATCAATCGCTGATTCCCATTAAAGTCAATAGGAAAAGATGATCAGGTTAATTTTTAGACAGAAACAGGTGAGGAGAAGCTGGAATTACCATCCACAACAGTAAAGTTAATACGTGGTACAACTTACTGAAGACAATTTGGCTCTAAGAGTCACAGAAAAAAATTCACAGGCTAAAATATTTCATTCCTTTCAATGGCTAACTGAAAAGATGAGAATTGAGTAGCTATATGAGGTGCAGCGCTAGCAGATGCTAAGGGTCCTTTTGACACATAAGAAGACGCGGTATTAGAAATGGCACATGGTAACTGACAGGAGCCCCTATCACTTTTTCACCAGGGCCCAAGAACATGTCATATATGTGGTGGCAGCAAGAACATCCCAATGGAAAACATGGAGGTTCAGCTGGCAGGGCCGTAGTTATAGGGGATGCAGTGGTAGCCAGGGCTGCCGTCAGTCATCCATTAACTGTTTCAGGGCCCCATGCAGCTAAATTAAATGGGGTCTCCACCCATTATTAGATCCTATTTTTAACATATCACTTTTTAATTAGGGCCCCTGAGAAGAGTACTGCCCTATTGGCACCCCTGGCACCCCTTTTACAGTAGACTGACCCCAAAACCAGCAAAAATGACCTTTTGGACACTCACAATAAAAATTGCAAGAACAAATGAGTATTTGAAATAAGAATTTTTTGAATAGGGCATTTACTAGAGATGGGCGAATTTCTCAAAAATTCGAATCGCCGAGTTCGCCGAATTTTCCGACAAAAATCGTTTCGACCCGAATTTATTTGCACCGAATTGCGTTAAAAATCAGCTATTTCCTGGCTACAGAGAGCATTTAGGATGTTGTAGAACGTTGTGCCATGCTCAAATATGCATAGGGAGCGTGATTTGGTTTTCATACAAAGCTGTGTTTTAGTATGACACGCACATGACAGCCGCAGCTCTTAGAATCGCTTCACTCTTCAATTCCCTGGGCACTTACAGGGGCAAAATTGATCAAATAACTGAAGTGGGAATGCAGCCTGACAAAGTAACATCAGCGCCAGCTTGAAAGAACCGAGCTGAGGGCCAAGATACTACAATAGCGTCAAAGAACACAATAGTAGGTTCCTGGAGCCGGCACAGGTCACAGCACAGTAAGGGGACGTCACAGCAGGGGTCACCCCGCGAGGCCACAGCTTCCGTTGTCATCTAGCAGCTGTGTGTTGACCACCAAGCCAACGGTTCTTGAATAATTGATTAGGTCATCCACTTTCTCCCAGATGACATCTGACAACCCCAGCCAAGATTCGGTGGGTTTGTCAGACACAACCCTTAGTTGGCATGGCCTGGGAGCAGGTGAGGGGCCCTCACCTGTCCTCAACCCACCTCTGTCCCGTTCGCTTCCCACACCCAGAGAACTACTATGTGCTGTGGCCTCTGCGCCACTATACAGTGAGGACAAACTATTTGAGGACAGTGGGCAGCAAAGAGGTGGGGAAAACATCCGCTGCTTCTTGCAGAAGTGGGCATGTAGTGATGAGGAGAGTGGCATGAGGGGTTATGTTGCGAGCGGTCAGGCTTTGTACACCGACAAACACAGGAGGACGGCGGTGACAGGCAAACACGAATCGATGTAGCCAATCGCACATGGGAGCAGGGTGAAGCAAGCAGGGCTGGGACAAGGTATTCTGGTGCCCTAGTTAAGCAAGGCATAAAGTGCCCCCCAAATGGAAAATTCAGCCCACTCCATGTGTCCCCACTTGTGCCCCCTTTTCTGCCTGGTATGGGGTGGCACCCTAGGCGGTCACCTACCTTAGACTACCCATCGCCCCGGCCCTGGAAGCAAGGGTTCATCATTATCATTGGGAGAAGAGAGCGGCAGCTTGTGTGTCAGGCAGTGCCGCAGCCTGCAAGTCGGTAGTATGGCCGGGAGTCAGCAGGGTGGCAGCAGTTCGAGGTTGGGAGCCAAACAGCCACGATTTAGACCACCCACTTTGCAGGTCCCAGAAAGTAGTGGCACAGGGGTTCACCGAGGCAGGGGCAGTAACAGTCAGTCAGTGTGGAGCATTGGTGGTAAAATCACCTACTCGGCTGTGTGGCAGTTTTTTGACAAGACACCAAAGGAGGCGAACATGGCTATATGTCGAATCTGTGGGCAGAAAGTAAAGCGTGACCAGGAACATAACGTTGGCACCACAGCCCTGCATCAACATCCTGCAGCATCACCATACAATGGCCTGGGAGTTACGTGTCTCAGATGTGGTGGTCCATCCTGTCGCAGCAAGAGCAGCAGCACCCAGTGGCATGCCTCCCATTTCAGGCAGTCTAAGCTGAATCACCACCTTTGCCGAAGACAACTCCCAGTCTTTTACATCATCTCCCTGTCCAGATACTCCTGCTCCTCGGCACTCATGGTGCCAGCAGTCATGAACTGATGAACAGGGGGAAATTAAAGAACAGGGATAAACTGATGAACAGGGAGAAATTGATGAACAGAAAAAAGGGCATTAACGATTTTTTGATGATCCAAGTGGACAGGAGTACTCCCCTGTGTAATTTTGATGTCAGCCAGTGGCAGCTCATGCGTGACACCTGCTGTTTGCTCAGGCCCTTTGAGAAGGCCACGTTATTTGTCAGTTGCCAGGACTACGGGATGAATAACGTCATTCCACTACTTACTGTCTTGGAAAAGATGCTTCAAAATCTGTCTGGTCAGGGGACTGGAGACCTAATGATTTAGGTACCCACCAGCAGCAGCACCTGGAGCCGACCTTGAACCCTGGATTCTTTTGGCTACCTGCCTCGGCTACTATTCTGATGCTGCCACCCGCCTGATGCCACACATCTGCTGCCAGCTGCTCCTTCAACCACACAAATCTTTAAAAGGGACTGGTATTGCCACCCACCACCCAACTGTTCACTGGGCCATTATGTAGCCTTCTGATGCTGCTGCCACCTCACCACTCAGGTCTCCTCATGCTGCTGCTGTCATCTCCAGGCTATGTCACCATGTCACTCTCTGGCTTGATGTTGCTTTTACTGCCACCTCCTCATGATGTCACCTAGCTGCAGTCACCTCAAAATTATGATCTTGTGCCACTCTCTGGCCTGATGCTACTGCTGTTGCTGACAGCACCTCCACAATGTGTACTTGTGCCAGTCTGTAGCCAAATCATGCTGCTGCCACCTTCACAATTGGTCATTTGCCACTCTGTGGCCTATTCATGCTGCTGCCAACTGACCACTCTCCCAGTTGACCAACCTAGGGTTTTCTAATGCTGTTTCCAACCTCCACCTTTTTATGACGTTGCCACTATGTTTGGTTTTCCCCTTCTTTTAATCTGACACAAGGAATGAAAAGGACAAACACAACCAATTGTGTTTTCGGAGAAGCCGTAAGGCTAGTATGACATGGTCCTTTGTTTGTATCAGAATTGTCAGATGAGTAGGTAGGTAGGCAGAAGCAGGAGTGGATACAAAACACAGAACACATGCAAACATTCCATTTACTTATTTTTGGGATCAACTCCTGGTTCTTTTTGGCTTTAGCAATGATGGATTATTGACCAATTGAAAGCGGACACTGAAGGATCAAAGAAATGGTAAAATAATTATTGACGTCAATGCAAAATTACTGATGACACCCTCTTCACTCTTTTGGGGGGGCTCTACATGCATCAGTATTTAACAGAATCACCGCAATAATTGAAAAATGTAGTTTGCCACAGATAGCAATATCCCAAGAGGCTGGAATGGCTGGATTTGAGATGTATGTAGGGCTGAAATACACAATCACTGGATTTGACACAGAATTCTCCATAAAAAGTGAATTAACTCTAGGCCACAGATTAAAATACCCCCACCGGTCTGAAGTTGATGGATTTCAGGCGTGTATGTGGCAGAAATACACACACCCTGTATTTTTGTCCAAATTACCGCACAGTCAAGAAGTTAAATTAAACCTTGTGTATGACATATCGTACAGAAAAATCAGATGTAAATTAGGCGTATAGAGGACAATAAAGTAAAGAAACCCTGCATTTTTGTCCAAATTAACGCACAATCAAGAAGTTAAATTAAGCCTTTGGTATGAAATACCTTACAGAAAAAACAGATCTAAATTAGGCGTATATGGGACAGAATAAAAAGACACTTTATTTTATATATTATATTATATATATTATATATTAGATATTTTAGTGCAATTTGACCCACAATCAAGGGGTTAAATTAAGCCTTGGGTACTAAATACACTACAGAACAACCAGATGTAAATGAAGCATATATGGGACAGAAGTACACCCACCCTGGACTTTAGGGAGAATACCCCACAAACTACAAGAAAATAATAACGCTGGTTAAATTACAAGTGTGCAAATGGCACACACTTGTTATGGTTTCCCCCTCAGTCGCTGATAAAACGAGTTTGTTTTATAATACGTGCAATATAGTGCAGCAGCAGATAGATAATAACGCTGCTTTAGTAACAAGTGTGCAAATGACACACACTTGTAATGGTCTTTCCCCCCAGTCGCTGATAAAACGAGTTTGTTTTATAATAGGTTTAATATAGTGCAGCAGCTAGATGCTTATGCCAGGACAGACCGTGACAAGTGTGAGGATTTAAGATGGCCTCCGTATTTCTAGAGCTGTGACGTCACAGAAGCCCACCGGTTGCTGATTGGCTTCATGTCTGCACATGTCATTGAGGGTGTTCCTTTCTTCCTCCCACAGTTCTCTGCCCCATGTAACACCATGTGCTTGCGGCCATTTTGCCAATAAAAAAGACACTTCGCTCCCGCGAATCACCATAAACTTCGGCTTCGTGCAGAACCGAAGTTTTCCTGAAATTCTAAACGAATTCCACTTCGTTAGAATCAATTCGCCCATCTCTAGGCATTTACTAACGGTGTCTTTTACAGTTTCATGACTACAAAAACAGCAAAAATGACCTTATGGACACTCAGAATAATATTAGCAAGAAGTATTGAGTATTTGAAATAAGCTTTTTTTCATTGCTGATGTTGCTGCTACGGCTACTTGCAATTCTATTGCTGTCACGTTGCTGACGTTGTTCCACCGTGACATAAGAAAGTGAAGAAGACGCAACAGTGTCTAACGGTGTCTTTTACAGTAGCATGACCCCAAAACCAGCAAAAATTACCTTTTGGACACTCAGAATAAAATTAGCAAGAAGAAATGAATATTTGAAACAAGATTTTTGTGAATAAGACAGTGACTATCGTTGTCTTTTACAGGAGTATGACCCCAAAAGCAGGGCATCAGCGATTGGGCCTCTTGATCTTTTGAAATGCCTTCTGATCCCAACCTCATTGTGTCATCAAAGAGCTCTTCAGAATATGGATTATCTAGTGCGTTCTGTTTGTTGGTTGACATTTGGCCCGTCTTTGCTTCATTTTGGACTGATGATGATGATGACGACGATATTTCTGGCTATGACTGAGAGGAAGAGCTGACAGGGCTGTAGTTTTAGGGGGTGCAGTGGTAGCCAGGGCTGCCATCAGTCATCCATTAACTGTTTCAGGGCCCCATGCGGCTAAATCAAATGGGGCCCCCACCCATTACTAGTTCCTATTTTTTAACATATCACTGGACTCCTTTTTGATTACGGCTCCTATGCCCTATGGGCACCCCTGGCAACCCTTTTATAGTAGCCTGACTCCAAAAGCAGCAAAAATTACCTTTCGGACACTCAATAAAATTAGCAAGAAGAAAAAAGTTTTTTAAACAAGATTTTTTTGAATAGGACATTGACTGTCGCTGTCTTTTACAGCAGCATTACCCCAAAACCAGCAATAATGACCTTTTTGGACACTCACAATAAAATTTGCGCAAAGAAATGCAGACGGTTCACGGGGAGGCCCAGATGACGCTGCAGTGCTGACAGTTGGGCCGAAGCATGGTACAAATGCCGGAAGTGTGAGCTAAGATCTTGAGCCTTCCTCAGGAGACAGTCAAGACCCGGGTAGCGCTTGAGAAATTTCTGCCTATACGAGAGCGCTTGCCCCTCCATATAAAATTCAAAAAAGCCTTATGTAGCACTATCACATCCTTATGCTTCAGCAACAATGGAATATTTTGTGAAGGATATTGTCACATTATGCCATAAACTCGTCGGGAATGAGCTCAAGGAGCTTAGGTTCCTTTACATAAGTGCGGACGAAGTCAGTGTCTTTTGGAAACTCGGGTTGACGCTCCAGTTCCATCCACATGACCTGCTTCTTGGCTTCCTTGTTCTTCCGCTCGTTTTCCTTGATTCGCTGTAGGAAACTATCTCTGCTCTTGGAGTGGCAAATGTGCTTCACACGGATGTTGATTCTTTTGGCAAGGATTTTACCCTTGATCTGCTTGTTTACAATGATAACCACAGCATGCCTGTAACATTGTAGATACTGCCAGTCTTGACATGATAGCATTTATGTGGCATGCGTTTTTGTATGGTGCCTATACCCTTAATGTACACAATGTCGCCCTTCTTGTAGAATGCGCATGTATGTTGACAAAGGTACAACTCCATGTTTATGGAAAGGTCTGGAGAACATATACTGGGTGTCCCCCCGAAACTGCAGCAAGGAACTGAAAAGATGAGGACTGCATAGCTATAGCAGGTACAGTGGTAGCAGCTGCAACGGGGTCACTTTGACACGTAAGAAGACATCTGTATTGGAAATAGCACATGGTAACTGGCAGGAGCCCCCTATCACTTTTTTCTCCAGGGCCCAAGAACATGTCATATATGTGGTGGCAGCAAGAACATTCCAACGAAGAACATGGAGGTTCAGCTTGCACGGCCATAGTTATAGGGGGTGCAGTGGTAGCCAGGGCTGCCGTCAGTCATCTATTAACTGTTTCAGGGCCCCATGCAGCTAAATCAAATGGGGCCCCCACCCATTACTAGTTCCTATTTTTAACATATCACTGGGCCCCATTTAGATTACGGTGCCTGACAGGAGTACTGCCCTATTGGCACCCCTGGCACCACTTTTACAGTAGCCTGACCACAAAAGCAGCAAAAATGACCGTTTTGGACACTGAGAATAAAATTTAGCAAAAAAAGATTTTTTGAAATAAATTTTTTTAGTTTGCCTTTATTATTTTGTCTTTTATAGTGGCCGCCCCCAAAAACAGCAAACATTCCCTTTTTGGGACACTCAGAAAAAATTAGCAGAAAAATGCTATTTTAAAACAAGATTTTTTTTTTTTTGGGAAATTTGTATCACTTCTTTCACAGCAGATGACCAAACCAGAAAAAAATTCCTTGGACACCAAAAAAATTTTGTGAAAGAAATTGGGATTTCAAATAATATAATTTTTAATGGGCCTTTACTTTTGCGTCTTTTACAGTAATTTTTCCCCCAAACCAGCAAAAGGGAAAATTTTTGACACTCAAAAAAATTTTCAAAAGAAATAGATTTTGAAATACGATTTTTTTTCAATAGGACTATTGGGTTTTTTCAAGTGTAAAGTGTTTTCCATTGTGAAGGCACTGTTTACAGTTTACTAGTTGTGACATCGGCAACCGGGGAACAAAATCGTCAAGATCCCCATGTTACAATAGTTTGTAGGGGCCCAAAAAAAACAAAAAGCCTCCAGTTCAGCCCTTGCAAATGTTTCTAAAGTTTAAAGTTGGAAGTTTGATCCCGAGGAAGGCAAAAACCCCCCCGGGGCCAAATTTATAGGGAAAAATTCCTTTTGACTTAAACTGAAAAACGGGAAAAAATCCCCCGGGTCAAGACCCTCTCCAGAATTCCCATCACTTTAACTTGTTTTAAACATTGAAATGTATCCAACCCTTTCAAGAATCCCAGTCACTATAATTTTATTACATCTGAAATGTTCCAGACCCTTCTCCAAAATTGTACTATAATTTTTTTATTTTCCCTCCAAAAGACCAAGCCCTCTTGAACTTGTTAGTGAATTACCATGACAAATTTTCCCGGCAGAAGCCCCACTCTCACCGCTCTAACAGTAAAGAACCCCTTTATTTTTGTAGAAAAATTTCTTTTCCCCAACCTTAGAGGATGCCCCCCTTTTCTAGATACATCCTGGGTATAAATAAATCTTTTGCGAGATTCTATATTTGGCCCTTAAAATATTTAACATATTTATTTTGTCCCCCCAAGCGCTTTTTTTCTAAACTAAATAACTTAACCTTTTTAACTTTTGGGGATGCATCCCCCCAAGTCCTTTTTTTTTTTTGGCCCCCGTTTGTACCCGTTCAAAAATCTTCAAGCTTTCATGTCAAATTCCCAAAACTGTAAAAATTCTGTTGTTCTTAACCACTTTTTGGGAAATAATTTTTCCCCTCGTGCATCTACCCCCCTTTTAAAACAAAACCCCTGATCCCATTAGCCCTTTGGTGCTGCTGCCTGAACTGGCTGTCCCTTAAGTTTACTGTCCACCGTTCCCAGTCCTTCTCCATGTCCTTTTTCCCCTTTTTTTTCCATTTAAAATGTAACATGTAATAATTTTTTTCCCCCTGTGCATAACCTTTATTTATCAGGTTATCTGCCCCTTCTCTGCCAGGCCCCCAACCCCCAGATCCCTTTGTAAAAACACTTATCCCTCTATTGTGTGGGTTACTTTACAGAGTTAGTATCATCGCAAAAATCGTATTTACGGCAATCCCTTGTAAAATCATTTTTTGAAAATATTAAAGAGGATGGACCCAATACTGGGCCCCGTTACCCCAAGTAACAGGGTCCCGTCTGAAATATTTCCGTTAATTACCCCCCTTTATTATCAGGAGCCCTTGCTTACCTCTTGCACACATTTTTCCAGTCCAAATTTCATTTTTCTTTCCAACCTTTTTTGTGGGAAAGTTTCAAAAAGTTTAGAAAAAAACCCCGCTTGATTCATTTTGTAAAAATCAACGATCCATTTCGGGGAAAGATGGATACATTTGTCAGTTATCAAACCCCGCCAGCTGTGCTAAATGTTCACTCCCGAGATAAAGTGGCTGCCGGGAGGGTAAAACTTCTATGGCGTGCCAAGCAAGCTCGGCCCCTTATCCAGTTTGGAAAAATCCAGAATCGATTGGGGTCCGGGACCAGCCAAAAAAAATGGGGTTGAGCCGCATGTGTATGAACCTTTTTTCTTAAGGGATTTCTGTGTTTAGAATGCTGCCCTGACCCTTTTT